>JASUXV010000027.1:0-253727 GCA_030411845.1 Friedmanniomyces endolithicus
CTGACCGTGCCTTTGACACTCTCCTCCAAGTCCACCGAGCTCTACCACCGTGACACGGTTTCACCGGGTCGCAACAGTAGGCTAGATAGTGAATAACTTGTGGACTGCGATATAGGCCTACTATACGATATAACGATACTAAGGTGTCGACTTTATAGACGATCCGTAGTAACCTAAGGTTATAGCGCGTAACTGCTGCGTTATATTGTTGCTAAGACTAAGGGCAGTTACTATATTACTACTAGACGGCTTTATTACTACTGCAGCATATATACCCTAGGCGTACCCCTAACCTGCACTGTTTTAGCTAGATTATCGGATTAAACTACCTTAGAAAAAAAACTAGCAAAATAAACCCTATACTAGACCAAAAACTAGTGCTAAGACACTAGACCAAACTAGACCAAAAACCGAAACACCGCACCTTCGGTGACGTCTACCCTGCCCCCTTACTTGCTAAGCTACTCTCTTAGCTGCAGGAACTACGCGACTTAGAGAGCGAGCAGAGGGAGGATAAGAAGTAGGAGTAGGTTAAAGCAGAGAAGCTGCGGTAGAGAGAGGTTAATAAGACTTAATAGCTAGTATAGCTTAGCAGCGCATCGCAACTATCGAAGAAGCGGCAATAGCTTGCTCGCCTAACGAGTAATTAAGTAATAAGGAACTCTAGCAAGATTACGAGCAGCTTTAAGGCGAAGGGTAAGGGTAAGGGCAAGGGTAATATAGCGCTAATCGAGGAGGAAGGCAATATAGCGCTAGCTAAGGTAGCAGACGACGATAAGGATAACGAGCTTATAGACGCTATAGAGGCCGAAGAGGAGGCAGTTTAATACGCAACGCCTCGCTAAGGCTTCGCAACAGCGGCTAAGTAGTAGTAACGTGCAGGTATAATAAGAAGCTAGCATAATACTAAATCTATCTAATATATACAGCTTCGTAGCTGCTTCGTAGTAGCCTCGCAGTAGACCTAGTACTAACATCGTATATAGCCTTAATCTTCCTCGCAGATATGTTTATACGAACTCGCAGTAGCTTCGCACTAGGAAAAAGTATATATATATATATATATATAGAAATCTAGATACGGACTCGCTAAAGATATAGACTCGTAGGGGGCTTCGCAGTAGAAGAGAGTATAGGTACTAAGTAAATACGACAGGGGATAACACATTAATATATAGAGGGTATATAAGTAGCATTAGAACTAACTCGCTATTGCCTCGCTGTTGCCTCGCTAACTACCTTACTTAACTAACTAGCTCTAAATCTAAGAACGCAAGCGCAAATCTCCTATATCTGCGCCTTAAGCGTACTAAGCTCCTCCTTTAAGTATATCTATATAACTCTCGCTCGCTATTAGCTTTTCTTCTTGCTAATTAAGCTGCTGCTACTGCTATAGCACCTGCTGCCTAAGACAAGCTATCTCCTCTAGCTGCTGCCCCTAGCAGCTAGCAAGCTGCTGTATATACTCCTTAATCTCCTTAGTCGCTAGCTTAGCTAGCAAATTAAGCTACTAATTAATTTGCAGCTAATTAACCTGCTGCTAGAGCTGCTATACTATATTGTCTAGATCCTCTTGCGAAATACCTAGCGTAACTGGCGTAACTAGCGCGACTAGCGCAACTAGCGCAGCTAGCGCAACTACTGCTAGCGCAACTAACGCTATGTAGCTACTCTTGCTATAGCGCTTGCAGTACGCGCACGCTTTATTACTATTAGCAAGGATGTAGCATACTACTATAGCTCCTGGACGCGTGCACTAGTAATACGGATTAGGCGCTAGTGCGCTGTCGCTTATCTCTATAATATAGCTAGCGAGCTTAAACTTCTATATAGCTGCTATTATAGCCTTATTGCCCTTCTCTCTAAGCGTATCTAGTATAGCTTACTAAAGAGTTGCCTAGTAATCCGCTAAGTAGTACTAGAAGTCGCTAAGGGTAATAGAGGTTAGGTAGCGAAGATTAGCGAGGCTACTGCGAGTTAGCTGCGAGTCGTTAAGTAATTGCTAAATAACGTACTACGTCTCTATCTTCTTCTTATAATCTTCTAGCTTAGAAGAGGGTATTATAGCTATTACTATAGTATTCTTAGGGTTTTCTTTAATTCTTCTGCGAGGCTAGCTATTAGTATGTCTAATTAAGTAAGACTAAGGCTAAGAGGCTATAGAAATAGGGAGGCGTACTATTATAATAATAGCAAGATAATATAAAGAGCAATAATAAGAGAAGAAACAATAAAATACCTTACCTTACTCGCTATATTTAGCCTACGCCCTCCCTTGCTAGATCTAGCTAGTCGTCTTATATACTAGTTCTAGTAGACTATAGCAAGCTATAGCGAGCAGCATAAAGTAATAGTAGTAGTAGCGTCTATAGCTAAGAGAGTAATAGCAGCGGCGGTAAGTAACAGTAGCAGCAGTAAGTAATAGCAGCGGCAGTAAGTAATAGTAGCGAGAGTAATAAAGAAGGTAATAGTAGTATTAATAGCAGCGAGGCTACTACGAGTTGCGCAACAATATAATTGCAACGACTATAGCGAGTTTAATATCGATACTCTATAAAGCGACGCTATAGCGAGGCAGACAAGCTAGTAGTAGCGAGGCTACTGCGAGGCGCTAACTAGTAGGAGAAGGGGTAGTAAGCGATAACTAATAGCGATAGCGATAGCGAAGCTATAGCGAATCTATAGCGAAGTATATAATAGCAGCCGCCTATTGCAATATAATTGCTTCTTAGTAACTCGTAGCTTAAAACTCGTAACTATAAAGTCGGTTAGCGGTTGTGTACACATGGCTAACGGTCCCAATCTCCCTTCGAGCGCCTCACGCCACCAAAGAGACGGAACCATTTCCGCAGTTACATCTGTCTCCCCAGGCTGCTCGTCACTCCCTCCCAACTTGTCGCAGACCATCTCACGCAGTAAAGGCGTGCTTCCAAGACTCATTTTTCGAATGAGCACTCCGAGTCTGGGGTCCTCGTGCGCCGAGATGCAAGATGCAAGCAAGCTGGACCATGGTGAGAGGTGAGAATGGCAGTGCTAGGAGGGCAGGGACGCTTCCGACATCGAGCGAGCAGACCATCCATGATGGCAAACATCTTCACAGCATGCCGCACGCGAATCTCATCTGGACCATGCTACTCTCGGCACCTCAATCGAGGCTGGTTCCCTGGTCTGTAACACGAGAACGTGTCCACCCGCACGAGACCGACAATGTGGTACAGTGCTGGCTGGCGGGCTGAAGCCAGAGCTACGCCCGCACCCTCATCCTACCGAAGACTGCGATGCATACCGCCGTTCCAACCGACTCTCCGTTACGGCTGTCAAGGTCCTTCTATAGGACGATGATCTCTGATGCTCCCGGCCCACCACTCTCGAAAAGATCACGAAGCTGAGGAGCTAAAACCCATTTCACCAGCATACGCACTTCGTCAATCGGCTGCAAAGCTGCAGACGATGCGACTGACACGTTACCAACAGTGTACTGCAGCATGGAAACTTTCTTTGGTATCAATCACTTGCTGCTTGATGGCTGTACAGTACCACTGGGCATCCGCCGATGCAGCCATTTGTACCAGACATGAGTAGGGGTTCCTGATGGGGCACCCCGTTGCAGTACACAAGATTTGATCGGACGCTCGTGGCAGAGAGTTGACACGGTAAACGGTGGAGAGGCGGGCTGAGCGTATTGTCCAGCCCGCTTACCGAAATCATATCGGATTCTACGACCTTGTGGGGTAACGCAAAGTCATCAGGACCTCATCAGTCGTCGGATGCGCATGCAGATCCTGTTCTGCGGAAGTGTTGATCCTAGAAGGCGGCACCCATGCATGTGGTCACTGAATATCTGGGCCTCAGGCACCCTCAGCACTGATCTTGACTCTTGAGATACCCACACTCACAAAGATCGCCATGACCGAAAGTTAGTTACGTGTATCAGCAATCATCCGACTCAAGCATCGCATTGAAAGATGCAATCCTGCGAGCGCGTTCCAAAGAGTCGTAATCTCGATTGACTTTCCCAGAAACCCCCCCTCACCTGCTTCTCGCTGAGCCAATTGCGAAGCAACGCTCAAGCAGATCAATTGTCAAGGCTGCATCGCAGCTGCAACGACAGCGATAGCATGCGCCGAAGCGGCGCGGCGCTCTCATAAATAATGCCGCCCGTCTCCTTTTCAGCTCCGCGACGAGTACTGCAGCGCCGACTCTACACGATGCTTCCCAAAGGCGACTTCGAAGCGGAGACGGCCACCTCGGGCACCGAGGAGAACGTAGAGCGTACACAGGATGACAGAATAAAACCCGGATCGTGGAGTCGGAAGCGCTATCTTGGCAGCCTGATCTTCAACATCGCCGCCTTCATCTTACCGGCGCTTTACGGCACATTGAGCAAGCTTTGGGTCGCGAACATCGACTCTTCCCTGGTAGTCACCACTGATGCGTATACTTACATCGGCGTTGTCGTCGAGGTGCTGAACGAAGGTCTTCCGCGAGCGGCATGGAATGTCATCGGAGACAAGACAAATCGCTCGCTGGCCGAAAGACATGGCATATCCTATACCCTCATCGCATTCCAGACTGTCCTGGGATTCATTATGTCAATCGCCTTCGTCGCAGCGGCACAGCAATTTGCAGACGCTTTCGTACCGGCGCAGGTCAGAGAAGCATCATTGACTTACGTCCGGATTTCGGCCTTCTCGGCTTTGTCATCAGCCATGCAGTACGCCGTCGCGGCCGCAACGAGAGCATTGGATCTACCGGACGTACCACTCGTCATCAGCATTGTGCAGTTCGCGGTCAACATCATCCTGGACATGGCAATCATCTCAAAGTACCATGCGCCTGGCCTGACGCCCAGTGTAAACAATCAGGCCGCGAACCAGCTAGCATGCAACATGGTTGCGGCGTTTGCTGGTCTGGCATACTTCCTGATCATCACCATCCGGCAGCGACGTATGGAACCTACTCCTAGCCGCACCGGGGCCAGAGTCAGCTTCGCCTGGCTTAAAGTACTCGTCCGCCCCGGCGTGTTCACGTTCCTCGAGTCCGCCATACGGAACGCTCTCTATCTTTGGCTGGTCAGCGGAATCATAGCCATGGGCTCAGACTATGCAAGGGCCTGGGGCTGCTTTAACACCATACGCTGGGGCTTGGTCATGGTTCCGGTTCAGGCACTGGAAGCGACGTCGCTCACGTTCATTGGGCACGCTTGGGGTGCTTGGAGGAGGACGGTGGGGGCCGAGAAGCGTCATCCGACGGCCACGATCGGCCAGATACGAGGTATTCATCGATTTGTAGTGCAACATGCAAACTTGGCTGACGCGCTCTAGGCATCATCAGACCCGCGCTCATATCTTGCGCCATCGCATTAACGCACGAAGTCCCCCTCTGCCTCTTCCTGTCTTTCTACGGAGCTCGCCGCTACGCCCACTGGATCTCCGGCTCAGTGCCCGTCTCGCTGATCACAGAGAAGATGTGGAGAAGCATCGACTGGTGCTACATCTTCTACGCCTTGTCCACGTAGCTCGCCACGATCCTACTCTCGACGAGGACGAGATGGTATCTCTATCAATCTCTCGTGAGCAATCTTTGCTGGGTACTGCCGTGGGCCATTGCGGTGAGCAGAATCGGTATCACACTGGAAGATGCGTGGAAGTACCAGTCGATTGTGTTTGGCGGCAGTCTTGTCTTCAGCTTCTTCGACGTCTTGATCGTGGATAGTCTTTGGGCGTGGATGTTGCTGAAAGGTCGCATGAAGCTACCTCCGCTTGGGGTTAGAAGGGCTGATTAGGTAAAGCAACGTCCCACGCAAAAGCGGAGCACAGCTTCGTTACTTCACCTGCTACGGTGTACCGCATACGCTTACTACGCCCTTCGTCACTAGTGCGAGGCCGCCCTATGTTCCCTGGAGTGGTTCACTCACTCGATCGTCCCGAACATCCAGTGTTAGGCCTTGTTCGAACACGTTCGGCATGGGGTTTGACGCATGCAGCAAAGAGGCTGAGGTCGGGGACGAATCACGCAACTGCTACCGTGTCGCCAAGTCCCTGGGCTGACCATGCTACCGACAGACGAGGAGAACAACCTAATCAGCCTGTCGAATGCTGCACAGCAGCACAAGAAGTATTTATACGAACGGAGCGGGCGAGGCTGAGAGATTGACAAGCCAATCGGAATCTTGGACTAGGCTGTGCGGCTGATGGTTCCTTGCAGGACGCTCAGGGCCCGCTGTTAAGGCGTGCCATCCCCAGAACATGCAACGCTCTACTGGCCACACAGCACCTCACCCGCTCACCGGTACCTAGATGACTCGGATCAAGTAGACGGATCTTCCCTTTGCGCTGTTCCTCTTCCTCTCGTACATATCTGCAACGTTCTTTAAATTGTCATAACCGTACTGCTACATGAGTCGACGCTCACCCATATTTCAAGTCATGCTGGGCTCCATCCTTGTTGTCGCGCTGGGGACCGTCCTGTGCTCAGCAACTGCCGGACACGCAAACGCCGGCAACCATAGAGTACTCAATAAAGCGCGGGAATACAGCAATTCGACTGTCAAAGCGACTACGACTTCCTCTGAATCGAGCTCGTACAACACAATAGATCTCACGTCGACCAGCGGCACCATAGTCAGCGCAGCTGCAACATCCTCCGTACCATCCTCGTATGTTACGTCGGGTAGCAAATCGACCAGCAATACTGCAGTCACCACAGCTGCCTCAACATCCGCATCGACCTCGTCCCTCACAGTAGGTACCACGTCGACCGGCAACACTGCAATCAACGCGACTGCAGTATCTTCGAATACGACCTCGTACATCACGGTGGATATCACGTCGACAGTTACATACACAAGTCAATATGGCACCGACTCTGGAGGTATCCCAACCTTTACCGCGAATGGAACAAGGCCAGCGAACATAACAGGGCCAAACCATCGGACTCATCACACACTACCTGTGGTCGCTTTGTCGACAACCACTCTAGCGCAAGGGCCTTCGGTGCCCACGGTTTCCGCTGAATCGGCGCGGCTGAGCACCATGAGCGGCACTGACGACAGTTACTCTATTACCCAATATTCGCTGTACCCAGTCGCTTTATCCTCCACCAGCTCGGCAGAAGGTCCTTCAGTGCCAGTAGCTTCGGTTGCATCGGGAACTGCAGCGGACCGGGCTCCCGCTTCATCGGCGAGTAGAATCAACCCTCACAACCCGCCTGTCCCACAGGCTTTGTCGTCTCAAAGCGACCCGCCACAAGGGCCGGCAGTGCCCACGGCTTCAACTTCGGCTGATTCTCCGTTGCAAGTCCCCGCGGCACAGTCTGCCAGCGGGCCAAGTGACCCAGCTGTACCGACTTCGTCAGTAGGCGTCGGAGGGGTCATTGTGAGCTATATCGTTCCTACGGCAATCCCAGCGCCAGCTAGCACAACGTCGGTAGCGATCGGAGGCATCATTGCGAGCGTACTTGGCGTGACGCGGAGTACGGCCAGCTACCCAGCTGCTGCGGCCAGCAGTGTCTCTCCCGGAAACTCGGCGACACAACAACCAGTGCCTGATAGCGCTGATCTCGGAAGCCACACGTCAAGCCCAGGAGCTCCTCAGGCCGTCCCATATAGCGCTGCTCCGGGGACACGGCCAGCAGATCAACCTTCTCAGCAAACCGCGACCATCGGTGGGCAAACCTTCACCGTCAAACCAGCCGCAAACGACCCAAGCGCCGTGGTCGTCGCAAACGGTGCGACGACTGCGACGCTAGCTCCTGGTGCCACCACTGTAATCGGCAACCAGCACATCAGCGTGCCGTCATCTGGAGGCGTGGTAGTGGGCTCCGGCAGCGGCGCCGCTACCTTGGCGCCTGCTGTCTCTCCCGCTGATCCGGCGGCCTCGTCAGCCGATCCTGCGATATCTGCTCAGACAAGGCTACCCGTTATCACAGTAGGCAGTGCGGCGGTCACGCCAGACCATACTGCCTCCCAGTACGTTGTGGGTTCGCAAACGCTGGCGCCCGGTAGCTCGGCTATTGTGGTGTCCGGGACGACATACTCGCTCGCGTCTTCTGCGACGGCTTTGGTGGCGAATGGCGTTACCAAAGCTCTCCCGTCTGCAGGCCCTGCTTCGACTGGACCGAGCTACTTTACTGCTGGTGGCCAAGTACTCAGCCAAGGTGCGTCCTCCAATGTTGTTGTTGCTGGACAGACTCTTCGTCCTGGCGGCTCAACCGTGATCGCGGGGACGACGTACTCTCTGGCTCCTTCGGCTACCGCGTTGGCTGTGAACGGTATTACTCAGAGTCTGCACCCTGGAAGTTCTGCGTCCGCCGCCTTACCTTATTTCGCCGCCGGCAGCCAAACACTCACCCAAGAGTCCTCATCGAACCTCGTCATCGCTGGACAGACCCTACATCCCGGTAGCCAGACCGTAATAGCCGGCACGACTTACTCTCTTGTTCCGTCGGCTACCGCTTTGGCCGTGAATGGCGTTACCCAGAGCGTGCACGCGAGGAGCTCTGCGTCTGCTGCTCTGCCATACTTCACTGCTGGCGGCCTAACATTGGCACAGGACTCCTCGTCCAACCTTGTCATTGCGGGCCAAACGCTCCATCCTGGTAGTCAAACCGTGGTAGCAGGAACTACCTACTCTTTCGTACCTTCTGGAACAGCACTGGTAGTGAATGGCGTCACGCAAGCACCTCATAGCTCTGCAGCACCCACAGCCAGCGCAGGGGTCTTCACTATCAACGGCCAGACTCTCACCGGAGACGCTTCTTCAAACATTGTCCTTCCCGGAGGCCAAACGGTCCATCCTGGCGGTCAGACCATAGTATCAGGAACGACATACTCCCTTGCGCCGTCTGGTTCGGCACTGGTGGTGAATGGCGTTACGCAAGCACCTCAAAGTCTTGCAGCACCCACAGCCAGCGCAGGCGTGTTCACTATCAATGGTCAGACCCTCACCGAGGACGCCTCCTCCAACCTCGTCCTCCCTGGAGGAGGCCAGACGCTGCAGCCCGGCAGCAGCGCAACAGTGATTAGCGGCACAGCCTACTCCCTCGCACCGTCCGGCTCGGCGCTCGTGGTGAACGGAGCGACGCAAACGCTGCACCCTACTGCCAGTCCGGCAACGTCCGCACTAGCTGCTGGCGTCTCCGCGGCTTCCGGAAGTAATGTTGGAGGCAGCAGCGCATCGAGTCCTTCGAAGTCCTCCGCGGCGCCTGAGCGAGGAACTTACCTGAGAGGGAGAGGGCTCGCGGTGGTATTCGCTTCGGTTGTGGGGATCTTGGTCTGGGCTGTCTAGAGTAGACGTGTTCGTTCTGGAATGAATGAATGAATGAAGGGTGGGGATGATGTTTAGAAATGTGTACATGTATTTCGCGGATGAGCGGAGGCGTTCTGCATGGCTTGTCGGGGTTAGTGGAGCCTTTCGGGCCTCGTGTGTACAGTATGAGAGGAGCAACGGCAAGTCTTTCGGCGTGGCTGTATATTATGGACCTGGGAGACGTGTTTCACGTGGTATGACAGCACTGGTCTACTTCGCGAAGCCATACCTCATGCTGAGGTCGTTAGATAAGAACCACTCCCCGGTGCAGAATATCGACCGCGTCTCGGCCACTAAGGTACTGACGTATACTCAGTCTTCACACCTTCCTCAGTCTTTCGTCCCACCACCGAGTAGCTCGGCAGCTTCAGCATTAATACTCCCATGCTGCTTGTTCTCCTCCAACCCTGTCTTATTGCCCTCCCCTCCACCCTCCCCACTCAGCCCAGCCTTCTCCTTCAACCTCTCCGCATCCTCCTTCCGCACCTCCTCGGCCTTCTCCTCCTCATCATCTCCCAAAGCAAACGGATCATTATCATCCTCAACCGGCACCGGCGCCGCCGAACTCAACAGCTGCCACTTCCTCCCCCCACCAACACCCGCACCTCCACCCGTCAGCCCGCTCCTCTGCCTCCGATCCGCAGCCTCCACCTCATCGACCGGCTTCGGTCGCTGAGACTTGAACAACTCCGGATTCGCCGACTTCCGACTACTAGTCCTCGGCGGCTGCACAGGCGGCATCCCCTCATCATCCTCCTCGTCGCGCAGCTCGAGCCGCTCGAAAGCGTCGTCACCCAGTTCGTGGGGGTCAGCGTCGTAGCGTCCCGCTTCCGTGCTTCGGCGCCCACCACCTCCCAGCTCGGTAGAGGGACGGCGTCGTTGCGCGTTGGCGGCAGCAGCGGAGTCGCGTTCCATAGCGCCTTTGCGGATCCCGCGTAATTGCTCTGCCTGGCTGCTGCCGAAGTTCTGTCTGCCGCTTTGCTGTCGCTGCTGGTTCCCTGGCCTTGTCCCCTGCCGTGATCCCGGCTGCGAACTCGTGTAGATGTCTTCCTCCGCCTCCTCATCCTCGTCTCCATCGATTCTCTTCCGCAACGTGTTGATCCACCCATTTACCCTCTTCTGAGTATCGACGAAGCCCTGCTGGATCGTCTTGCCGATTTCCGGAAGGTCGTCATCGAGGAAACTGCGGTCTTGATCGTGGTCGCGGGCGTCGTCGTGATCGTATTCGTAGTTGGGACGTTGTTGGTTGGGTCCGCGGCGGGCGGGTTCGCGTTGGTTGTAGCGGGACTGGGAAGGGGGTTGGATCTTCGCTCCGGCGCCACCTTGGTGTTGGGGCGGGTAGTTGTTCGGGGTGTTGTACTGCTCGGCGAGTTGGCGGGCGTAGATCTCGTCGGCTTCGAGTTGGGTCTGGGGTTGTCGCTGCTGTTGCTGCTGGTGTTGGATCGGTCGCGGAGGCTGGGGCGGTGGCGGTGGGTCCCGTTCTTGCTCGGGCTGGAAGTCCGGATCGCTCATGCCGAGTAACGCGTTGAAGGCGGGTTCCACGCGGCCGTTGCTCGCCTGCAGCACGGCTTTGACGACTTTGGTGTCGATGGAGGGGAAGGCCTCGATCAGCGTGTTCTCCGCTTGCTGCTGGGGACTCTGAGGCCGCGGCGGCTTCGGCGGTGGGGCCTCTTGGCGACCTTCTTGGAAGCTGACGCGCGGTTTGGGGGCTGCGGCGGCGACGACGGGTGCCTGGGTCTCGGTGCCGAGAGGGCTGACGGGACCCGTTTGATGTTCGTGCTCATGTTCGGTCTCATGCGCATGCTCATGCTCATGCTCATGCTCATGCTCATGCTCGTACTCCGGCTCCATGGCTTCAAAGTCTGGCTCTTCCCGCGTTGTCGCCGACTCCTTGACGGGGGAGGTGATGGGAGCGTCAGCCATGTCGAGCTGTGTCCCCGTTGCGCTGTGGGTGGGCGGTGTTGGTGTTGGGAGTCGGGGTTGGGCTGAGAAAGCCGCAGTCGTGGAACAATGAGAGGCTGTTGGGTTGAAGTGAAAGGTCCGTCCTCGGTCGTCGCTTCTCTGATCGATGATAGAAGAATACAAATGTGGCAGGCGCGATCGTTGCCTTTGTGTTTGAGCTGCCATCCTATGGGCTTCGTCACACATGCAGGGCTCTCGGATTCTAACCGCATTAAGGTGGAGGCTGGCAGTGACACATGTTTCGACCTCACCTCTCGAGTTCGAAGGTGTTTCATAGATCGCTTTAGGAAGTTACAGGTACGTTGGGAGGCGAAGCTTTTTCATACCGCACCGTATTATTGCTGAGGTCGTGTTGATGTCGCCATTGTGCAAATCGAAATACTTCCAAATGACCGACGAAAGACAATCCAAGTGAAGGACGAGCCGAATTCCTCATTGACAGCAGTACACCGAATCGATATCAACACTAACCGATCAGGCGTCGCCCTTTATCAATGTCAATGGCCGACTCCGATACTTTCATCCCTGCCCTTCACACCCCCTCCGCTCTCCTCCCCATCGCTCGTCACCGCGACGCCCTCCTCTACACCATCGAGACCAACCCCGTCACCATCCTCATTGGCCCAACCGGCTCTGGCAAAACAACCCAATTGCCTCAGTATCTCGAGCAGGCAGGCTGGTGTAGCGATGGCAAGATCATCGCCGTCACGCAGGCAAGTCCACTGTGACCCTTCAATCCATTGACCTTCGTTGACGAAATCTCACAGCACATTCCTTGATCATGTAGCCCCGCCGTATAGCCGCAACGACAATTGCCACCCGCGTTGCAGCCGAGACTGGCACCTCGCTTGGTCAGAAAGTAGGCTACAGTATTCGTTTCGAAGATGTCACGTCCGCGGCCACGAAGATCAAATTCTTGACCGATGGTCTGCTATTGCGGGAAGCGCTCGTTGATCCGCTGTTATCCCGGTACAGTGTCATCATGGTTGATGAAGCGCACGAGCGGAGTCTTAGTTCCGACGTTCTGCTCGGTATACTCAAGAAGATCCGGAAGAAGAGGCCAAAGTTGAGAATCGTGGTTAGTTCCGCGACGTTGCAGGCAGAAGAGTTCCTGCGCTTCTTCGCGGGTGACGATGCAGGAGATGATCAAGCCACTGGTAGCATCGGCCGCATCGTCAGCATCGAAGGGCGTGCCTTTCCGGTCGACATCCATTACCTTTCCGAACCTTGCGAGGAATACCTCGAGCGCGCCGTCCAAACTGTCTTCGATATCCATGCGTCTGAACCCGAAGGCGACATCCTCATCTTCCTCCCCGGCCGCGACGATATCGAAACAGCAATCGAGAAGATCGTCGACCACATCCCTTCTCTCTCCGCAAAAGCCGATAAACTCCTGCCTCTACCACTGTACGCCGGCCTGATGACCGAGCAACAGCTCTACGTCTTCGAGCCTGCGCCCGAAGCCACCCGCAAGGTCATCTGCGCCACAAACATCGCCGAAGCCTCCGTGACCATCGCCGGCATAACCCACGTCATCGACCCCGGCTACGTCAAACTCCGCGTCTACAACCCAACCACAGGCATCGATACCTTGACCCCCACCCCCATCTCCCGCGCCTCAGCCACCCAACGCGCAGGCCGCGCCGGCCGCACCAAGCCCGGGAAATGCTACCGCCTGTACACCGAGGCCGCCTACACACACACCATGCCCGAGACGACCGTCCCGGATATCCAGCGAAGCGACCTCGCCCCCCTAGTCCTCCAGCTCAAAGCCCTAGGCATCGATAACCTCGCCCGCTTCGACTTCCTCTCCCCACCGCCCGCCGAACTCCTCGTCCGCGCGCTAGAGCTCCTCTACGCCCTCGGCGCCCTGGACGACTACGCCAAACTCACCAAACCTCTCGGGACCCGGGTAGCAGAACTAGGTATCGAGCCCATGCTCGCCAAAGCTCTCCTCAGCTCCCCAGACTTCGGCTGCGTGAACGAGATGCTGTCCATAGCGGCTATGCTCCAAGCCAGCGGCCAAGGCAGCGGGGTCTGGTTTTCCCACGACAACAAGACCGCCGAAGAGAAAGCCCGAAGGTTCTTCGCGGTCGAGGAAGGAGACCATCTGACGCTGCTGAATGTCTACCAGGCTTTCGTCACCAAGGGCAAGCAAGAGGCCAAGTGGTGCCAGAAACACTACCTCAATTTCAAGACCCTGAGTCGCGCGGTCCGGATCCGGAATCAGCTGCGCCGGGCTCTGGAGCGCTTCGGGATCGTCGTCACGGACCCCGCAGCCGACGTCGGGGTTCTGAAGGCTGGTGGCTTGCCGATACAAACCCGGATCCTCCGCTCGCTGACCTCGGGCTTCTTCCCCCACGCCGCGAGGATGCAGGCAGACGGGACGTTCCGCGCCGTTGGAGGCCAGAGTGGCAAAGGTAGCCGGGGAGAGGATGGTGGTGGGGGTGCGGCGATGGTGATGCATGCGCATCCTAGTAGTCTGATGTTCAACCGGAAAGCCGAGTGGGTGGTTTTTGGCGAGGTGGTGGAGATGAGGGGGAAGGTGTATATCCGGGAGGTGAGCCGGGTTGAGAGGGGGTGGTTGGGGGAGTTGGGGGGTGGGTATTATTCGATTAGGTGAGTTCGAAGGCCGCGGGGTGGAGTGGGGAGAAACATGTGCTGGATTGGGGAGCTAGTCGTCTTTCCTTGTCTACTTGCTCTTGCCGAACTTTATACAGTCGCCGAACGGGCTGCGGCTGCCTTATCGGCAATGTATGCTCGAGAGCAATGCTACGCGCAGAAATCAGGCTCGGAAACCCATATATATGTCAGCTTTGACGCCGTCTCGATCTGCCACGAACGTGTGAGAAGGCGGGCTGCAAAAGGTCCCAAAGGCTCCCGATCTCCCTGTCCGATAAGGCACAGAGAGCAAAAGCGGAAGGCACGCATTCCCCAACATAACAGTCACGTGATCGACTTTCGGCGAGGTAGCCTACAAGTCAAGGTAGAGTCTCGCGACTCAACACGGAACCGAACCACAGCGGCTTTATATTGGGAGAGAACGATGAGGAGTCAAGAAGCGTCGCTAAGCATAACTTCATCAAATAATAAACCCGATCCGGGGAACAAGCGAATCAACGCCCACGTACCCTCTCCGTACGAAAACGGCGCACCATCCAAGAAACACAACGCTCAGCCCGCCCCACCCACACTCACCGCCGTCCCGCCTCCATCGCCATTGACAAGCGCATCGTGGTTCCGTCTCCGCCCAGTCCGCCGCCGCGACGTAGACGAGACCTCGGGAACCTGTGCTTCGGCCCGTCCACCCTGCGCTTCCGTCCCTCCCGGCGGAAGCTGATCCCCATCTCCCTCTTCTGCCTCCTCCTCCCCTTCCCCATTAACCCCCATATCCTCATCCTCCCCCTCCCCCTCCTCAGCCTCCAACCCCTCATCAACCATGTCCGCGTCCGCCAACCCACCCACGCCCGTTGCCACCCCAGCAGCAACACCAACACCACCACTCCCCGTGCGCCTCCCCGCCTCCCAAATCCCGCATTCGTCCAATTCATTAACATCTCCCGGTCGACTCCGCAACCACTTCATCCGCGGTCCCGTTTTCGCCACCTCCGAGACCCGGAACCCGTAGATGCGCGCTTCGTAGAGGCTCCCCTTCCCCAAACCCGGAGCAAGGTTCTTGGGTGCGACGCCGTTGATACTTTCCGGTTGCGGGGGTAAGGGAGTATTGTCCGTGGTGGATGGTGAAGGGAGCTGCTGGTGCTGTTGTGAGGTCAACGAGGAAGAGAGCGAGGAGCGGCCGTCTTTGTTGCCGTTGTGAGCAGCCGAAGAAGGCGATGTGTTCGCGGCCTCAGCCTGCAACGCCGGCGTGGCTTTCTGCCCGCCCACGTCCAGCTCCGGGAAGGTCATGAAGAATAGACACCCAAAGGTCGTGCCGAAGAACGCGCCATCCACCGTCTGGAATCGGCTGTTAGGTGGACTGTACACGTCCAAGCAACTCGGACAAAACATCTTGACCGTTTCCTGCCCGGGGATATCCGATAGTCCCACCGGCAGCACTTTCGCCCCGTGGCAGTGCACGCGCGGACAATGCCCGAAGTGCCCGGCCTCGTACTTCTCCGCCATCTGCTGGATGCCCGGCCGACTGGTGATAAATCGCTGGTGTATGAGCCCATACAGCATCTCGGCTGAACTTTCGATCACGCTCAGATCGCTCGCCATTCGCAGATGCCTCCGTTCCGCCGCATCTCCCCCACGCCTATACCCTCCTCTCCCTCCCTCCCCGCCTGCACCACCATCCTGCTGCATCCCGTCTTCGTCCTCGTCCTCGTCGTCCTCGTCCTCTTCCTCGTCCTCTTCCTCCTCGTCACTAGCGTCCTCGGGCTCGACATCCAATATCATCTCCAAGGCTTCCTTGTACATCGGCACCTGGCTCTGCAAACCCGTCAGGTTAAAGTCATCCTCGATGAAGTCCTCCGACACCTCGGCGAAGTACTCGTGCCCAACTAGGCTGCAGAAAGCGCTTATCCAACTCTCGGGGGCTTGGGAGGAGGAGGACATTTCGTCCAAGGCGACGGCGTGGTCGTCGATCGTGCAGGCTTTGTCGAAGGCGGCGCAGAGGCCGTGGGTGGTGGTCGTGGGGCGTTGTGAGGGGGCGGGTGGTGGTTTCGGAGTGGGTGCGGTTCCCTCGAGCTCGTTGTTCCGGTGCGGTTCAGCGTGCGGCGCCAGCGTGGTGGCGTGCAGGTGTGCGTGGGTGGAAAATGTGACAGCGCTGCTACTCGTACGTGTGGTAGTCAAGTCCTCCTGGTCCTGCGCGAATCGTAGGTTGTGCCGTTGGATCTGATATCGACGCCGCGTGCGCGACTGAGTGTACGCGGTGGCTTGCGGTAATCTCGAGTCTGGCTCGTGTCGGCAGGCGCATCCGTGGACGTGGGATATCTGTGTTTCACGTGCTGGGACACATGATCCGGATGGGGAAGCTGTATTCGGTACTGGTCGTGATAGAGGAAGGGTTTGTGACTGCGGGGAGTGCGTAGATCTGTATCTCGTGAGGTACGAAAATGGTCTCGCGTGTTGTGATGTGGTGGCGAAAACACATGTCCCCCTTGGTGAAGTATGGACAAGTATGAGAAGGGTGTGTGAACATGGAGGCTGTAGTAGTGTAAGTAGTGGGTGGAGGTGTTTCTTGCATGCGGGAAGCGAAGTGGGCTGTGAGTGGGTGGGTCCGGCAATGCCCGCTGAGGTGGAACCCCGAAGTGGCCCCAATGCTATAATCCGTCTGGCCAACTCTTGACGGAACATTATTGTTGAAGTGTTCAGAAGCAATAAGGTAAGGTAGCATCGTTTGGTCTGATATCGATCGCCAGGCCATACATTATAGGTAGTAGCACACTGTATCAACACTGGATCACTCCCACAAACACCCTCCCCATCTAACTAAAACAATTCCCGCAGAATATTCGACAACCCCTCCTCCCCACCCCCAAATTGCCCACCCATATTCTCCACCCCACTAGCCGGCACACCGAACTGAGCATCCTGCCCACCATTCCCACCACCACTCCCACTGCCCTCACCAATCTGCTGGAACCCTCCCGCGGCCTCAAACAGACTCGTCAGATCATTCGCCATATGATCCGGACTGACACTCGACCCCGCCGGCATCGCCGACCAAGCCGGCGGGTGGTCCACATTGAACAACGCCATCTCATCCATATTATGCCCCGCCAATCCCGCCATAGCGACCGCAGCCGATCGACTCGGATCCAGCTCACCACCGCCGCTTTCTTTGCCCCCTCGTGAAGCAGAAGAAGGCCGCTCCGCAGCAGCAGCAGACGCGCTTTCTTTCACCGGCAACCCGAGTTGAGGCCCCACCTCCTTCAGCACGCGGATGGTCTTCCACAACCGCTTGCCGATCCACGAGCCCTTGCTAAAGCCGCGGATGAGATCAAGCGCCATGTAGAACTCCTCGCGCACGTTTGCGGCGAAGAGCGCGGGCGTGTGCGCGACGGCTAGGAACAGAACCGCGAGCGCGGACGTGAGGAAAGCGTTGAAGAGGACTTGTTGCGTGCGATAGAGGTCCGAGGTGATGTTGATGTGGGTCAGGACGCGGATGGTGTCTTTGGCGACGTCCACGGCTGTCTGCGCTTGGTCGCGGTGGCGTACGATGCAGGTTGCGGAGTGCAGGACGGGGCGGTAGATGAGGATGCGCATTTGGTTTGCGCGGAGGTAGAGTAGGATTCGGAGACGGTTACCGGCGCGCGAGACGGGAGGGCCGACGGGGGTGGAGAGGCGGCCGACTTGACCTGGGTGCTCGAAGCGGAGTTGTGACGGGATGCGGCGGTGCCATTCGATGACTTGGTAGTCGAGGTACGCCATCTCCTCCGCGTTGAGACTGTCGGGGTGATTGGTCGAGGGAGCGGCAGAGACGTTACGCCATACCTTGCTGCCTATCGTGCAGTACTGGATCATAGCAGTAAGATAAGGTGATCGGTCTTCGGGCTTGGGTAGATGCGGGTCGATGTCGGCGTCTTGTAGAGCGAACGGCATGCCGGTGCCGAAGCTCCAGCGGCGGTCTAGCACATAGATCGACCAGAATAGGAGGATAGTGTCTGATTTGGCCGACTCGTCCTGCATGGCGTCGTATGTCTCCCGACGGTGAAGGCCAAGCTCGATGCAGAGGCGGGCTGTGAGCCCGATGATTCGCCATGACGTGCCTTCGTTGTCGCAGTGGAACTCGTACATGGCCTGCAGCTGTTAGCATGAACCAAGAAGCCGGCGAGCGTCACTTACAGTCATAGCAAGCAGCCGTATGCCCTTGACACCCACACTGCCCAGCAGCAGATTATCAATCGCCGGCTGCACGCCCTCGAACAATTTCCTCCCAAGCTCACTCCGACCAGACCCTACCACAGTCATGGCAGTGGCCAACACCATCTTGAGAATATTCGTGTCCTCGTCGACCATAGCGTCCGAACCCGGCATACCCTGCTGCATCAGCCCGCTCCGATGCGCAGCCTCCATGAACCGGTAAAGCTTAGTCGCATAAGCCATGACCTTGTTAGTGTCGAGCACCGGATACATCAGCCCCATCTCGTCCTCGTACATCTGGCACAAGCGGATCGCTTCCTCCTGCGTGATACTCCATATCGGGTCCTTCTCCGCGTGATACGACTGCACCATTTGCCCTATATGGCGGGCAGGTGGAGGAGACCCGGTAGGCGTGGGGTTGTCTGTCCCCATCCCGCCCTCACCGCTACCCGGTTGTGCGCCATTGTGGCCGGTGATGCCCATAGTCTGCAAGCTGTTCCTAGCCACGTCGAAATTGAACTCGGCGCTCGTGGGTCCGCGAAACGAAGGCTGCTGGCTCTGCGACTGGCTCCTGTGACGGGTAGCAGTAGGCGACATGGGTGCCATCGGCGCTCCGGGCAAAGTCTGAAAGCCGGTGAACGAGTCCCTATGGTTCTGGTACCCCTGCAGCGACGGATCAATAGACACGTTATGCTGCTGCTGCTGCCCCGCCGTCTGCGAGCCCGGCACCGGCGACGGGGGAACCTCGACCTGCTGCAGCAGCGGCGGCGGCGGCGCATGACCCAGCTGCGCGCGCAGGCTCGTGAGATCACTATACAGCATATTGACCTGCTCCTGCAAGGAAGCAATATGCCCCGCCATCTCCTTGTACTCGAACGAGTCCTTGAACCCATTGCAGCAATTCGGCGCGTAAACGCAGTCGAGGTTCAGGTTCCCGCAGCGCTGACACGGACTCTGGCCGTTGCACTTGATTTTGCGGCGCTTGCACTCGTTGCACGCGATGGAGATGTAGCGGTTGCGTTTTGCGCGCGACGATTGCCCGGCTTGGCCATCGTCGGCTTTGCGTTTGCCGCTGCTGCTGTCGGGGGGGGAGGTGTCGTGCGGTTGGAGTTGGCTGTTGGCCAGCGAGGCCAAGGTCTGGTAGGGGTCGTTGGGGTCCATGGACGTCGTTTGTGGTTGCTGGTGCGTGTTCGTTCCGCGAGGAGGGGGCGGGGCGGAAGAGGTGCGCTTTCACGTTCACAAACGGGCATCAAGTCTGTGGGGAAAGCGCGACCCACTTTTGCCGAGGCTGCCAAATTCGGACGAGACAGAATGCTTCGAGGACTGGATTGTTGATACATACAGCAATGATGAGGAGCCTCGTACGTGAAGCATAGGGACAGCGACACTGCGAGGCCTCTACGTCTAGGCTACTACGATAGCTGGGATACTGTGCCAGGCACACGGCCTTGCTCGCCCCCGGCCGTCCATCTGCTCGCGTGCTGTTGGCACTGCGTCTATCTGATGGTGAGATCCTATCTTCGGCCTCTTGGCCTTCAACTTTCGTTCGGGGCAGACGCCACTCCACCGCCGGAACAGCATCAGGCTGCATTGGCCTGCCTCAGTCGAGCGAACTTCTTCGCCGATGCAACCGAGGCCGTGCGGCAGAGCTGGCACTCCTTACTTCTAGTCCGTCGCGGAACCGTGCCAGCTCTTTCCCCTAAGCCGTCCATCACACAATGTGCTTATGCCGCCACAAGGTCGACCATCCAACCTCAACCTCCCTCCCCACCCCCCTGCCCCCCCTGCGGCCCAGCCAAAACCTTCTGCCTCAAAACCTCCTCCACAACCCTCAAATTGTTCGCCTTCCCATTGACAATATTCTCCAGTTCCTTGATATTCGTCCCCAGCTCCTCTACCTTGCCATTATAGAACTTCTGCGCATCCTCCGTAGTCTTCTCGACGTAGAAACCCGTCCCGACGTCGACGACGACGTGCGAGGTGTCGGAGAGCTTGCCGGGGACGTAGAGGGAGGAGGTGAGGGGCACGAGGAGGGGTTTGTCTGGTGGGTTGGGGGTGTTAGTGAGAGAGTTTGGGGTTTTGTGTGGGTGACTCGAGTACCTCGTACGCTCTCCGCGACGCCTTGTTTGATGGTGAGGACACAGTCGCGGAACTTCTGTTGGGCGGCGCGGAGGTTCTGGTAGGAGTTGCTCAGGTGTTGGACTTCGTCGTCGAGCTGCTTCTTGACTTGCGACAGCTGTTGTGTGGAGAGGCTTCCGAGGTCGACTGGTGGTGGTCAGCATCGGGATCGCGGCCTTCTCATCGGAGGGTGTGCGCTTACTTTGCTGACCTTTCTCTCCAGCAGCCATGCTGCTTGGGCATGCTACATTGCGTTTCGTCTGAGAAGGTTGACCTCGAATTTGGATGCCTGAGGCCTCAAGTACCCAGTTCACATGTCTTGTCGATCACGCACACAAGCGTTTGATTATGAGGAAGACACATGCAATCGCCACAACAACGACATCGATATGGGTGACTTGGACTGCTGATCATGGGAGAGTATGGACGCGACTTTGCCTGCCGGTGATAGTCTGGTGGGCAAAGGTCGATCGTCTGGCAAGCAGATCATGCCATTTACACGAGGGCGGCTGTTGACCTGGAAGGTTACCACTGAACTACCTTACGCTCTTTGTGCTTGTCGAGTATGGGTGTGACTTGAGCTCGACTCCCGCACCTGCATGTAGCGCATGTGGTTCGCGCAGTGATGCTCCCTAGGCACGAGACTTGTCGTCTTAAGCACATCGTGCAACGCCTGATGAGGTGTGACTTGAATCTGAGCCAACGGTGCGGCCGAAGATCAGGTCGCAGACACTTCTCCATGCGCCGCGACGTCAAAGCGAACCTACTCGTGCGCATTCGTCCACCGTTATTTCAGCTGGTACTTCGCTCAGCCGACAGGTCCAATCGTTGCCCAGCAATTGGATTCTCGTGTCGGCCGCCGAAGGATGCAGTTGTGAACGGCTGCGCCCTACCGGCGGCTTAGCTGTGGGGCCTTATGCCGGGCGGTGTCTCCATGCATCCAGCGGGGGCGCTCGGGACCACCATTGACGGTCGACGGATGGTTTGCCTGGCAAATTCAATAAGCGGCGACCTTGCTTGGGCTGTCCCCAACGTAGCGATGCTGGGCGTGGTGGTCATTGACAGTGGCTCGTCGATGGGATCTGTGGTAAAGACAGGCAAAGGTGTTGATGAAACAATGTATTTGCTGACCGGTCCAAGCAATAGGATCGTGGCTTGTGCCGGGCTAGAGGGAGTGTGGTTAGCGTCCTGGCGAGGAGTCATACTTGCTGCAGCGGGACAGCCTGAGGCTTTTGCTTGATAAGATCTGCGCTGCCCCTCTCGTCTTTCCCTCTCCTCTTCTCACCACCACCACCGCATTGACGAAACTAGACCACACACACACCACCAACAAATCAGACGCAGCCACACGATGTCTGCATCTGATTAGACCCTCGTCGCCCACCATAAGTACCCACCTACTTACCGGCTTCACCACCTTCAAGTTTCCGCTTGCGGATCCTTACGCGCCCTGTCTACCAGACACCGCCCTCGCGATCAACTCCCCACCGTTCACCACGGCTTCACAACAGCAGACATGGCTTCCATCACCAGCGTCAGCACGGCATCCGCCACAACCAACATTCTCCGACTTCGATCTCTTCCAGACCGCTCCTACTACCACCCCGGCTCTCCAGGCAACCCCTCGGCGGGCCCCCTCGCTCGATTCGACGCTGCAGCCTTCGTTTAGCGAGTCCGACGTGGCTGCGTACTACGCACACGGATATCCCATCTCAAACCAAACGAATTACACTACTCAGCGTACCACCGACCGGTCTACCCGCCCTCCAGTGCCTTTATTCCACTCAAATTCCACCGGCAGCCTCGCAAATCAAGTACACGGTCAACAGTTCCAGCACGACATCACTATGGGTGGCGGAGGTACTATACTCTCATGCTCGTCTTCTCCTGTAACCTCTCTAACATGCTCACCAGTCAACGTCGCCTACGACGGGACCTTCGGCGACCTCGGCGCTGAGGACGCCATGTTCGGTCTCGACGGAGGCTTCACCTTCGACGCCCTTCTTGACAGTCACGCCGTCAACAACTTCACCGCGGTCAACAGTGGCGGTGCAAATGGCGTGACTGTTTCTCCGAGGGACGTCTTCAATAACAATGACTCCATCCCGCCCTCCACTTCTTTCACGAACTTGACCACTCCTGGCTCCACATACCTCGAGACGCCCGACGATGACTACCAGACTTCTCCGCTCTTCACCGACAGCTTCGACGCCGACCATGGCGCGCAGTGGTCCTCGCTCTTCCCAGAGTACGAGACCACGGCGCCTACTGGCGCTCCGATGATGGTGCGCAACGCCTCGTCGTCTTCAGCCAACCAGATCGTCGTCCACCCCGGCGGCGAGTCAGCAAACAGGAAGCGCAGCTCAACCAATGCGTCTCCGGCTATGTTCTCGCCTGCTGTGAAGCACTCCGACGTCGCCGGTGTCGGCGCCCGCAAGCGTGACAAGCCGCTGCCGCCGATCGTCGTCGACGAGAGCGACACCGTCGCTCTCAAGCGGGCACGAAACACCGCTGCCGCACGGAAATCTCGGGCGAAGCGGGTACTGGAGCGTGACGACTTGGAAGCCGAGATCACGGACCTGAAGGCACAGGTCGAGTACTGGAAAGGCCAGGCACAGGCCAGCGGTGGTGGAATCGTGGACAGCAAGGAGGGGTAGACTCCCACCTTGCTGAATCTCGACCACGCCGCTTTGAGACTCTCACACACCCCTCTCTCTGGAAGTACGAAGACGAAGAAAAGTTGAGGATGCTCCGCAGACGCTGGTGATGGAGCTTGTTTTTCTTTTAGCGAGTTTGTTCTCCGCGGCAGGAGGAAGTGTTGACCGAACTTCTGCCTGCAGGCTTTTCTTATTGCGACGGCCGATTCTGACGTCTCCTGCTCACTGCTCCGGCGGTGCGCAGTTGTATTGACTCGTGGCCTTGCTTTTCTTGTTGCGTTACTACTTGCTCTACATAAAAAAAGTCAATGATTTTCGCTCCCATCGACTGATCCTCTTCGCATCGTTCACATGGCTGATGAGGACTCGACCTTACCTCTCTGTCTTCTCCCTGCGCGCCAACCCATCCAATCCGTTTCCATCACTCTCATCACAGAGCCGGCCCCAGCACCTTAACCATACCTCCGCCCAAATGTTGCTCACGCCCTCGCGCACGCCCACATTCATCGCCATCAGCCACAAACGACCGCAAACCCGAGCAGTACCCAGACCACGTCCATGTACCCCATGTGAACGCCACCACCGCCTGGCACACTCCGCATAAGCCTGCCGTTAGCTTGGTGGCGGTGTTGTGCGCGGATCTCGGCGAGAAACTCGCCGGATCAAAGTCTCGATGCGTGAGGCACATGGAGTAAGCGAAGGGCTGGAAGGAGTCACGGACTCCCGGTCGCTCTGGAAGTTGGCATCGGGTACGTGAGGTGGGGTCCGGCAAATGGCACGCTGAGGGTTTTGGAGGATGGCAATGAGAGTGAGTGGTGGACGTGAGACGCATGGGGCAGACGAGGGGGAGTAGAGCATCTTGTATTAGCGCCTACTGTCTATGAGGTCCATTGTTCTGACCTGGGAAGGCTTGCTGGACTGCTGCGAATGTCGTTTGTACACAGCTTGTCGTCCGCAGCGCGCGATGCTATCCTCTTTGACTCCTGAGGTATGCACCCGTGCTTCAGAATTCGCACCTGTACGCGGTGGGAAGGCGTCGGGTGGTTGCGTACATGTAGCTCTGGGTGGCGTGAAAGACGGAACAGCGGCTCCATCTAACCATCTAACGAAGGTGAGATGCTTGCCCGAGCTCAAGCTGGTCTGCAAGTGTATGTAGTAGTGGTGATTTGCAGACGGCAGAGGGTACGATGCACGCCGACGCTTGGTACGCACTGAAATCAGGCCTGCAAAAGCCGGCACACACCACGCCACCGAGACCGCACCTTTCCTTCCGGAACGCCACGCTATGCACCCACTTTCTTCGTACCATGATCTCCCAGAGCATCCGTCACATCATCACCACCCCTCCCTACGACGCCTCACCCGGCAGCAAGTTCCCCCTAACCCCAAACATCTTCCCGCTCACCACAGCCCCAAACCCGTCAATCTGCCTCGCATACTGCTCCACCTGCCTCCCGACCAACATAGCTTCCAACCGACTCGGCTCGACGGGCAACTTGAACAATTTCTGCCACTCGTCCTCCGGTAACGGCGTCTGCTTCTGCTGCACCCGCAACGCATTCTCCTGCTTACGCTTCAACTGCCACGTCTGGATCTTGGCCTGCTCACGCGCGAGGGAGCGCTGGTAGTACTGCGCGTTGTTCTGCTCGGTCTGGTGGGCTTCGATGCTGTCGAGGAGCTGGTCGACGGTTTTCTCCAGGAAGGGGTCGATGCTGAGGTCGAGGTTGTCGAGGTTCGGAGCGAGAGGGTTGGAGGCGAGGTGCGGGTTGCGGTGGAGTTCGTTGAGGGAGGCCGGGAGGGCGAGGTCGGTGTCGGCGGTCGGGGAGGTGGGGAGTTGGTGGAGGTAGGAGGTTAGGAGGTGGGAGTTGCGGATTGCGACGGGGAGTTCGATGAGGATGTCTTGGTAGCGGAGATTGGACTTTTGGATGCTGGGAGATATTAGCTGGTGCTATGCCTCGCGAGAAATTCTTGAGCATACCTCTCTGTCGTGAACTTATTCTCCTTACACGCCGCCATGAAACTTGGGCTCAGCCGGTACGCCTTCAAGGTCAAGCTCCCTTGCGAGCTCCTGCCCACATCAAAAACCAGCGCCACCGTCTGCTCGCCCGTCGCCCGCTGATAGAACGCCTGATTCTCCACAAACGATGCATTTACAAAGTTGCCCATGCTGCAACTCACGTACCACCCCACTCCCTGTGCATCCACGTTCACTTCCCGCAAGTACTTGATCATCTCATTCTGGTACGCGACGCTGCTCTTCGCCCGCGGCGCCGCTAACGCCAGCGCGAGTTGGTCGGCCTGGTGGTATGGGTCTGCGGGGTTCGTCGCGTTCGGGTTGCCGGTGGTGTTATCCGGGTTGCTGGCGGGGAAGGGGAACGAGTTCGTGATTTGGAGTTGGGCGCCGACATCCATGCCCACCAGACATCCTGTGGCAGGCTGAGGCCAGACTTGAGTGGAGTGCTTGATTAACCGCATCACGACGAGCGCGGAAAGTTGGACCTCCCGTACAGGGGACTCTGCTGGTGGTACGGTCGCCATACTGGGTGGTGTGTATGGTGGTGAGTGTTGTGGAGGGTGTGGGCTATGATCGCGCGACTTATGTCTTTGACCTGGATGTTTCGCGGTCACAATTTTGGTGTGGTCGTGGGGCTGCCGAAGATGGCCCGCAGAGCCGCATGAGCGAGGGCTGGGCATGTGACATTGCATTCCTCAATCTTTCCACCTCAGTGTTGTCGCATACTACGACTTCACTGGCCGAGACTCGGACATTGCCATCAACACAGTCCGCGATATGTGCAGCCGTAGATTGGTCAACTCTTGGAGGGTGAAGATATGTACAGTCCGGGATTGCCACCATCCACTGTGGGAGGTACATACACCCAGTCGACATTGTCACCTGGACATCACGGCAGAGCAACGCCTGATGCAGCTGGTAACGTCCGTCAGCCTACTCAGCACAGTGGGCCTTTCTCCTAGCGTTCGCTACCTCACTGTGCCCTTTGGAGGGCCTTCACCGGCGTCTCCACCATCAGCGCAATCAACGAGTGCACAATCTCCGCAGCCGCCAGCGTCGTTGTCTCGCCGGGATTATCGTAGATTGGGGCAACCTCAACTACATCCAAGCATTAGCGACCAAAGTTTCACCGGAGAAAGGGGAAACCATACCAACATCCGCCCCCACGACCTCCAACCCACTCAACCCATCCAATATCGTCAACAACTCCCTCGTAGTCCACCCCCCGACCTCCGCCGTCCCCGTCGCCGGCGCGAACGCAGGGTCTAACACATCTATGTCTACAGTGATGTACACCTTCGTTCCCTCCACCCGCTTCTTCAGCGTCTCAATCACCCCCTGCATTCCCATCCGATCCAAATCCCTCGCCTTGACAATATGGAACCCACACGCCCGATCATGCTGTAAATCATACTTCCGATTCGCCACCGGCGCCCGGATCCCCGCGTGAAACGATGAATTCAAGATCAACTCTTCCTCGTGCGCGATGTGGAGGAACGTCCCGTGATTCACCCCGGCGTAGTGCGAGAGCCCGCCGCCCAGCACGTCCGGGTTCCAGGTGTCGATGTGCGAGTCGAAGTGGATGACGCTCACGGCACCCCAGTGCTTGTACGTCGATCGCAGCGCTGGCAGCGTGGTCGTGTGGTCGCCTCCCAGCATAATAATGCGCGGAACGGCGTACTCGCTCGAATTGGCCTTCCGCGCGGACACGACTTCGTGGGTTTTGGTGAGCTGTTTGAGCGCGACAGTGTTGTCGAGGAACGTCAGCGGGGCATCGCCGCAGTCCACAACTTTGGCCCATTCGACAAAGTAATTGCGACCTGTGTACACGGACCATGAGAACTGCGGGTGGATGCGTCGTGAGCCCTGACGGATACCATTGGGTCCGAAGCGGGCTCCAGGGCGTGCTGTGACACCTGTATCAAAGGGGGCGCCGACGATGGCGATGTCGTAGGCCTCGATCTCGGTGTGCTCGGCTGCGAGGCAGTGGACGTATGGGAGGTTGGCGAAGGTTACTAGGCCGGAGTAGAGGGCTGTGGAGAGATCCATGCCAGTACCAGAATCCATGGTGCCAAGAGGGTGCTGAACGCCAGAGACAGCGGGGAAAGTTATGTCGCGAGCCATTGCTGCGCCCGCGAGGGTTGCCAGAGGGAGAATGCAGTACATTTTGGCGATGTAGTCAAGCTAGCAATTGGAGTGAGAGAGTGTTTGGAAATATACATGTACAGACCTGTTGTACATATACAAGGCATGACAACGTCGAGCATGTGGAGTGCGTCGGTGCGATAGGTCAAGCACGCTACCGTATGCGGAAGGAGGTGAAGATTGTGGCTCAAGGAATAGCCCGAAAGCTTGGCATTGGTGATGCTGATTAGGTAAGATGGTAATGCTTCCATGACAGACTCTCTCGATTCCCGAACGACTGGACCCTTTGCCTGTTTCAAGCATTGCTCGCAGGGCGACCCTACGGCCATATCCACGAGACTCTGTATCATCTCCTCGTCCTCTCAGCCGTTCATACCCCTTCAATACCACCGTCCGGCTGCAAAAAGTTGACTTCTGCGCAAGCACCTGGCGCGAATGTCTACCTAGCCTATCTGCCACTCAACTCGTGTGTCCCGGCGTCCCGCAAGTGGCAGTATGCAGACGTGCCGTGCATGGTAGTAGTGGCGTCGCGTGCCGGCCTGCAGGAAAGGGAGGTGGAAGATGGTGATATTTTTGCCCGACTCGCACGGTCAGCGACGCTGGCCGTACTGCCGGCACCCACCGTATTCGCGCTGCCACCACTATTCCTCGCCGCCCTCACTTCGTAGCAGCTAGCGGTGAGACAGTCAACGTAGTCATGCGGAAAGCCAGACGCCGAACAGTCGCTTCGCAGCACTGTCGCAGATCACCTCGACACCAGCACACCTCTCCACTCGCTTTCCTGCGAATCGCTAGATATAATCCCGATCAACAAAACTCTGCACCATCCCCTCAGCCGACGCCTCATACTCCTTCAACCCCACCCCACCATCCCCTTTCAAAAACGTATTCGCCTGCACAAACACCTTCCGCGGTTTCGACTGCGCCAGCACCTGCGGCCGCAGCTTCGTCGCGTACCACTCGTTGACGTTCGTGTACGCCTCGTACAGCTTCTTGCCCGCCTCGAAATCCGCCGTGGCTTTGTAGATCTGCAGCTTCTGTAGGAAGGCGTTGATGGCGGGGCGGCCGTGGGTGGCGATTTTGTGGCGGTCGAGGTGGATGGTGAGGTCTGAGAGGTCGGGAGCGGTGGAGTGGAGGGAGCAGAAGGCGGAGGGGGTTTCGAGGAAGACTTGGAGGATGGCGAAGCGGGCTTGCATGTGGGGCTGTTCGGGTAGAGGTTAGTGGGACGCAGTCTTACCACGACGTGGGGAGGAGGCTAGAGTAGAGTCTGTCCACATACCTGGCCCCACTTCCGCGAGTTCGGATCCCAATACTGCAGCGCCGCAATCCCCGCCCGTGCCATGGACAAGTAGCACACGTACATCACGTCACCGGCCACACCGTCGATATCCTCCTCGCCATTGCCGAAACCGAAGATCTTCAATATCCCATAGTCAGGGCATAGACTCATAGCAACGCTCTCAGCACGACACTCCTCATACGAAGGACCCATGCCGCCGAAGACACTGCCCCACGTCTCGCCAGGTTTGTAGTACGTGGTGATCGGCTTCTTGGTTATCGGACTAAGCGGTGGGTTCTCGTGGTCGAAGTTGTACTTTCCGGGTTCCGTCTCCTGAAGCAGCTTGCCGCAGCCGTGGCCCAGTAGCTCGTGGAGGCCTACCTGTACCTCGAACGACTCGTCTCGGTAGCGATCGTAGACTGCCTGGTCCTCGTCCCGAATGAACGGAGTCGGCTCTTTCGGCGCTGCTGCACTCAGCACGTTACCAAGAGACACATTCTTGAAGCCCTCGTTTTGTCGGATGTCGTCGTAATTGGGTATGTTGATTCCAGCAGGAATGCCGGAGCCCGCAAACGACAAAACCTCGAGACTGGTGAAGTCGGGTGCCAGGAATGTGTTCTTCTCGAACTCCTCTCCCCAGGGCAGCTTTGGGATCTGCTCGGGTGCGGACTCGACGAGCTTGCTGAAAGCTTTCGTCCTTTCCTTGTTGATCATGGCCACGAAGCCTTCCCACTCTCCGCGGATGCCGTGTGGGTCGCGGTAAGTCTCGATGAAACCTATGAGGAACGAAGTGTATCAGTCAACGTCATGAGTATGGGCCACCCTACTTAGTCTTACCGATGTTGCACTCAACCATTGGACCCTTATCTCGGATCCAGTGACGCTGGGAGTCCATATGAGAGAGCATGGAGCCATCGTGGAAGCTCTTGTAGTACTCCGAATGCATCTTGGCCTCTTCGTCGTTCAGAGCGTACTTCTTCGCCTCTGCAATGTTGCTCGCGATCTCGGCCATCTCCTTCTGGTAGTCGCCGTACACCAATCGCAGCTTCTTGCCATTTTCGAGAGTCCATGACATCTCCTCCGTGTCCCTCATTTTGGGTTCCGTAACCGCAGAGGCGATCAGGACCTCATAGTCGCCACCCTTGGTTTTGCGAAGCCTAGTATTCTCGGGCATAAGCTTCCGATCGTTCAGAAACCTCGCCACCGTCTCGATCTCATCCTGTGTGATATCCGGAGAGTCCGGGTAGTACGTCGAAACATGTCCTTGATCCGGGTAACCCAAGTGCATCCGAGCAATGGAAGAGGACTCATACAGGTCATTCTTGAAGCGGTCGTAGAGACTCTGCACTTCTAGTGACGTGCCGGCAAGAGCGGCTACCTTCTCTGCGGGAATTCGCGGAACGAACTTGCTGTCGCCGAAGCTCTTGTAGTTGCCCGTGTTGCCGAGGAATTGCGCGGCGTAGCTGAGGAAGTGCTTGAGATCCTCGTCGGAGAGGCCGGCGCGTGAGGCCAGTTTCTTCCAGTCACCTAGAAGGGGTCAGCATGTAAGGCTAAGAGGTATGCGGATTCACCCTCGTCACCATGTCCCCGCCACAGCATCAAACCCATAAAGAAAGAGAAACTTGGAGAGAGGTTCGGACTCGCACATGTCAGGCAGGAGACACATACCATCACAACCCTTATGCAGCGTAACAATAAAATCATAAATCGCCTCCGACTCCACCGAGACCTGCCGCAGATTCACTCGCGTCCCCGAGAAAGCCGCTCGCGAGATGTAGTGAGCGTACTTCTTCTCCTTGTCGTTCAGGGCTTCGAATTGCTGTTTGATGGCGAGTGGCACGATGGTGGGTGGGTCGTCGGCGAGATACTGCTTGCGGGTGCTGTCGTCCAAGGCGTTGGGGACCATCCTCGCTGTTGTGGATTTGTGTGATCGCAGGCTGGTTTGTCGTGAAGGGTGGTGAGAAAAAGGTGGTGTTCGTCGAGCAAGGGTGCCCTCATGTGCATATGAAGTGAGGTTGCCGAGGCGGACCTGCATGGCTAGCGCGGCGTTGAAGAGACGAACAATGCGAGTGTGAGGCAAGGACGGAGTGTTGACACGCGAAGTATTTTGAAGTTACTATTTCGTACTATTTACACCTGCACAAGAGCTGTCGCTCGGGTATCAGCATGAGCGACGTCGCCCCGTCGATGTGCTCGCTATGCACCCACCCGTACCCCATTGTCCAACCTAAACCCAACGCAACCAACCCAAACCCTTCACCAAGCTTTTCCTTTCTGAATCCAAAAGATCTTCTCTTACAACAGCGCAGCGAAGAGAGCGCCAAGGCCAATAAGCCCAGCAGACGCGATCTGCGCACCGTTGACCGACGCCGCAGACTTGGCCGTGCTCGAGCTCGCCGCGGCAGCAGCAGTGCTCGAACTACCAGTCGCGGAAGCGGCGCTCGCGCTGCCGGAGACAGATGCAGCCGAAGAAGCGCTGGCTGATGCGGATGCAGCGCTGCCACTTGCGGTTCCGGAGGAAGCGGTGCCCACAGCTACTACTGGGCCCGCACCACCGATCACCAATGTGGTGGAGGTGCCGACGCTGACTGTGAAGTAGGAGAGGGTGCCGCTGGCGTTCTGCGCGAGGCTCGTGACACCGATCGGGAGGCCTGCTGCGATGGTGGCGACTGCGGGCTGGCTTGTAATGGCCACGGGCGAGCCGGTCTCGCCGGCGGGGATGGTGGCTGCGACTGGGGATGCAGTCAGACCGGCTGGGATTGTCGCAGCGACCGGTTGACCGGTGACTACGCCCTCCGAGTTGGTCTGGGTGAGGAGTGTCGTTTGAGGGACGCTATATGAGATGGTCGTGGTGACTGATGTGTTGCCGCTGGCGGAGACTAGCGTTTCGACCTGGGATTGTCAGTCGGTGTCGAATGGTCTGATCTGTGGAGAGCGGACTCACGACCTCGCTCTGGGCGACTGCGACAGCTGCTGCCATGAAAGGCGCGATGAAGATGGAGGCGCGCATCGTGATGCTAGTATGTGGTTGGATTGAAGGTAGTGGGGTATATAGTTCGAGAATGTGAGGTATACTGGTTGAAAGCTTGGAGGATGGATAGATGTGTGTGAGAACGGGAGCTCGAGGTAAGAAGGGGAGGATGAGACGCATATAAGGGCTGATGAACGAAAGCTCAGACCCAACATGCGGCGCACGCTAAATCTCACACAGCAACGGTAGAAAGAAAGGGTCTTGTCGGTGGAGGATGCGCCCGCTCAGTGTTGCCATCGAGACTGCCTATTCGCCGCTTCCCATCATTGATGAGAAGTACATGTATTAATGGGTTGCTTAGCGTGGGTAAAAGTAGAAGAGGTGCAGCTCTGGGTGACGCGTCTTCAACGAAAGCGCGACCTGTGTGTGGCGACTTGAGACTCGACTCAAGTCTCACGCTCGGCGCTCTTCGGAATCGACTCGAGCGAACAAGCGCTTTGACGAGGGAGGGTGATACGGGTGCACGTCCATCGGAACGCCACGACTCGTTCGCGCCCAGGTCTGTCCGAACGCGCCCACGCTCTCAATCAATGTCTCGATGACTTCTTCGTGCTGTACTTCGGCACAGGAATATCCTCCGAGGTTGCCATGGTGTCTTCGAGTGGCCGCATCTCTCGGCGCTTCGGCCCCACCATCTGCACCGCGAAGCTTGCCCGCAGTGGCGTATGTTCCCCAAACAACCTTGCCGGCCCTGCATTCGATAATAATTGTTGTTGTGGAGATCTTCAAATGCAGGGCGCACCACTTTGCAGCCGCGAAGCTTGAGCCTCTTGGATGTATCCGGCGATCAACGTTACCTAGCGAATATCACTGGTATTAATAATCCACAGTGCGAGTGATGCAACAGCAATCCCGAGGCACAGTTGCTCCCGACGACTCCTCCCCCACCACGTATCACACCGGAGACTCCGCTCATTATTGACGAGCCGTGCGAATCCTGTAAACCAGGACGCTTCGAGACTCAGCCGCGATCCGACCTTGCCCCACCACCCTTATACTCGGCCAGATGCCAAGACGACCAGGACTGCTTCCTACGCAGTTTCTGTGGCTGATGACAATGGTGTGTACACGCCTCGGCGGCCGGACGCGATGGACGGAGCGATGCTACGACGCATGCCGGATGAGCGAAGCGCCTGGTGGTGTCGAGTCTGGGAAGTGAGGCCACATATCATTCGCGATCCGCTACTCCGACCTCATTGTAATCCTGGCGACGGGTTGATCATACTGGAAGTCCGGTAGCCCTTGAGGTCGCCTTTAGCGATCCTTGCCTTGTGTTGTGGTACACCATCGAAGATTTCTGTAGGTAGCGTTGTCGTGAGGCATACTGGCCGTGGACACTACCTATGCGCGAATGTCATGACTGCGGCGGGTGAGAGGAGCGTCGTCAAGAGCATCTGGCTTCATGTTGTGCCGTGCCATGAGAAAAAAGAAAGATTCAATGGCAAAACATTGAGATCGAAGTAACGTGACCTTGAACCCCACTTATTCGCGTCTGCCGCTGGGCGCGTCCTCCCCGCAAACAACATGAATCGTCTTACATGTACTTTTGACATCTCACTGCCCATCCAGCACATCCATCCTTACCGTATGTACAAGTATGTATCTTGGGAGCTTCTGCCAATGCCTCGCATACAAGTGAATAGAGACCGGCCAGCATTCCGACGCGATGGCGAGCCGGACGAAAGGATTCTTTGAGGAGGGCCACAAGGTCAAAGTCAGCTCAGCCCAGTTCCAAGTCACCCAGGGATCACTGACATGTGATGCAGCCACGGCCTGGTCAATGGCATCAAGGCCAGATCAACAAGCAGCCGCTGAATGAGCGAGACCCCAACTCCGGTTTGGCAAAGCCCGCCATACCCGCCACCTCGCAAACCAAAACCAAATTGAAGGCTTTCCAATTCGCACCGAATCATCCCGAGCAGTCCGAGAACGAGCCGCGAGGACAATTCAGCGCGAGAGAAGAGCACGAAGCCAGTGAGGCGCCAAACGATGGCATGACGTTGAACATACAAGGCAACTCCTCATCAGCGCCAGAGAAGTCAGCTGGACCGGCAACATCATCGCAAGCGGCGGCCGGTATGGCCATTCTTCTACCGCAGTTGCCGCACGCAAATGCTTTCCCTTGCACGCCCGGCGCGCGCCTCGCCCTCGAAGATTTAATTGGAAATTTCGACGAGAACGTGCGAAAGAAGCCACCTCAGCCGGAACATTCGCCAGAAGAGCAGCTCGGTTGGATACCCAACAGCTCCAACACGCTCCTGACACCGCACCGAAAGCGCAAGCGTGCTAAGAGTTCATCGCCATCGTGCTCGGCCACCTCATCTCAGCGGCAAGAGGCGTCCATGTTCTTCGCCGCCAATGGTACTCAAGGGGAACAGAGGACGCCAGACGCCGATCCGACGAAAGCTCTGTGGCAGACGTACGGCGCTGGCAACGCCAGTGAAGGGACCTTGAAGCTGCCACGATTCAGCCATCTCGCGGCTCAGGCGTCACCAAGACCAAACGAGACGCCCATCAAGAGCGCAGGGTTCAGGCGATGGGCAAGCACGGGTAACGACTGGCCGACTAGCAAGAATAAGAGGAGGCGGATGGAATCGAGGACGAGTGTCAGCCTCTGGCGAGACGAGCAGCAGACGGGTGTCAATGAAAAGAGCAAAGTCGCGGAGATGGTGGAGAAGATACAAGAGACATTGGCGACCCAGAAGCTTGCGCAGTCGGCTGCGAATCAGCCCGCTGAGGCTGAAGCGCCGACAAGTTCGAGTCCGGTCCCAGAACCAACGGAAGCATCACACGCGGCCGATGTGAGCCCATTACAGGTGAAGTGTCAGCCTTCAGTATGGCCAAGACCGCCGGGCACAACACGAATACCGCAGACTGTGGTGGCCCTGTCGACCGCTCACAACCTACCCTCCAGCGATCCAATGTCAGGACGCAACGCCGGACCGATTGTAGAAACAGCGTTTGACATGGTGAAACCAACATCACTTCATCTTCAAAGCAAAGCACCGCTGCCGGCCTTCAAACGTCCTTCGATTACCCGAACGACTAGCATCTCTGGACGACAGTATCCCACAAAACAGCCCTCTCCACCTTTGCCGGTTGCGCCCGCACCACTTCTGAATGACACGGATGAGTTCGGCGACGACTTTGATCTGACGGCGGAGGATCTTGACGAGTTGGTGTCGCAGGTTCCGCTCGACCAAAGACCACTGCATGCTATCCCGCCGCATCCAGACCCGCCAGTACCGCAAGCGATGTTCTTTCATCAGCCACCACAGGCGCCGCGAGAAGCTGTTCCTCTGGACGATGATAGCGACGACGAATTTGGAGGAGACGACCTGGATGCGGACGTGCTTGCCCAGGCGGAGATCAGCGCCACTCAAGCCTATAGGGCAAGTCAGCCTCCCAAAGTGACGACTGTACGTAGTAGATAGCTTATACATATATGTGTAGCCATCTCCTTGCAAGCGGAGTCCTCGCAAGCCGCGCAGTCCACAGAAAGGAACCAGCCCAGCCAAACCGTCGCAATCTGTCGGGACCGGCGACGATTTCCACACTCTACATCGCTTCAAGGTGAAACAGATCGTAGATGGTACGTACACGAATGCGAAGGGTCGGCGGTGCCTGGAGAGGCTACTGATGGCCGAGAACGAGCGGACACGGAAGCCGGTCGCAATCACTCTTCGCGACTCCTGGACCACTACCGCCGTGTCTCCCGGCGACATCGTGCATGTGTCGACGCTGCCTCATCATAAGGCTGAGAAAACTTCGTCGAGGGACCCGCCGGGTCAGCATACTATCAGCGACGACAATGCAAGTGCCCTTCTGATCGTGCACCCCGACCACATGCTCTCCGCTACCACCGTGGCCGACTCCTTCGATTGCATTCGCAAAGCCGTCCTCCAAGACCGCATCAAAGCTACTGGCGAAACAAGCAAGCCCATGGTCTACGGAAAGATCTTGCACGAGGTGTTCCAGCAGGCATTGTCTGCTAACCAGTGGGACACCGCCTTCCTCGCCGACGTCGTGACGCGCACTATCCAGACTCACGTCGAAGGCCTATGGGAGCTAGGCATGAGAGACACGGTGCTCGCCACGGAGGAGGTCACAGCCAAGATGGGCGAGTTGGCCGCATGGGCGGGGATGTTCGTCGCGAAGCAGCCCTCCGACGTCTCCATGGTAGACGACAAGCAAGGCGAGAGAGTCTGGATGAGCGTCAGCAAACTCATTGCTGTCGAGGAGCATGTCTGGTCACCACGGTACGGACTCAAGGGTAATATCGACGCCACGGTGCAAAGTACCGTCATCGACCACCCCGATGAGCCGGCGAAAAATGTCGTTGCGCCTTTCGAGGTTAAGACTGGACGGACCACGCAGTCGCCTGCGCACCGCGCCCAAACTGCGCTCTATACGCTTCTCCTGTCTGATCGGTACGATGTCGCGGTCAAGGCTGGCATACTGTACTATCTCGAAAGCTCGACAATGTCGCGAATTGCACCTTCGGTCCTGGAGATGCGGCAGATGGTGCAGCAGCGGAACCGGCTCGCCGCCTATATCCACCGAGCGAAGCATCCACGCCCGGTCGAGGAGCACAATGGGGTGCCCGTGTTGCCGAGTCAAGAGATCGAGGATTCGGGTCTCCCAGCAATGCTGAAAGACCCATTCAAGTGTGGCAGGTGCTACGCTCAGCAGTCGTGCTTCACGTATCATGCGATGGTGGAGAATGGCACTTCGGACTCCGCTGGCATGGTTGATGATGGGAAGAAGAACCACTCGCTGGTGTGGAGCGAGGCTGTCGGCCACTTGGCGCTGTCTGCAAAGGACAGTCCGACATCTAATGCCCTCAAGGACTGGTTCGCGAAATGGGATAAGCTGCTCACGTTTGAAGAGAGCGAGATGAGCCGCTATCGCAAGGAACTATGGACGATGACGTCTACCGAAAGAGAGGGCATAGGACGTTGCTTCGGCGGATTGGTGTTGAGCCAGGACTTGAGTTTGATCGCATCAGCCGTCACGCAGACCGTAGTCGATGGCATCGAAGGTGGTGGTGGTAGGATCAATCGCTATGCTTACGTTCTCAAGCGTGCCGTGCCGACGCCGGGCACTTCCTTTGCGGAAGGCACGCAGCTGACCATAGGCGAGCCGGTTGTGGTTTCCTCGGAGCGAGGGCAATGGGCGCTGGCTAATGGATATGTAATTGCGGCGACGAAGAACGACATCACCATTGCCGTTGATCGTCGACTCGGTAACGCGAGACAGAGATTGGGCGGCTTTGAGGAGACCAGCAACCACGCCTTTCAAGGTATCATGACCGTCGGCGAGGAGTCGAACGGGGCTGTTACGTCCCCTTCTACGTCAGAGGTCTTGTACCGCCTTGACAAAGACGAGTTCTCGAATGGCCTGGCTCTCGTGCGCAACAACCTGGTCACGCTGATGTCCTCCCACCCGATACACACGAAAGTGCGACAACAGATCGTGCTCACCGGGCAACCCACCTTCATCACGCCATCCCAGCTCCCACCATTGCCGCCCTCACAACTCGGCGGCATGAACGAAGACCAACGCGCAGCTGTGGCCAAGGTCCTCAGCGCGCAAGACTACGCTCTCATTCTCGGGATGCCTGGCACCGGCAAGACAACGACCATAGCCCACATCATCCGCGCTCTCCTCGCGGACAATAAGACCATCCTACTCACCTCCTTCACTCATACCGCCGTCGACAACATCCTGCTTAAGCTCCGCGACATCGCCCCCCCGAACAGTATACTGCGTCTCGGTGTCCCCGCCAAAATCAACCACAAAGTGCAGAAATTCTGCCTGCTAGCCGCTACGCAACGTAAGACCATCGACGAGATCGAGCAGGCGTACATGGGCTGCCAAATCGTGGCCACGACATGCATGAGCACGAACCACGCGCTCTTCCATCGCCGAGCCTTCGACGTCTGTATCGTCGACGAAGCCAGTCAGATCACTCTGCCAACCGCGCTGGGCCCGCTACTACTCGCGCGGCAATTCGTGCTGGTAGGCGACCATTACCAGCTGCCTCCGCTCGTGCAGAACCGCGCCGCGCTCGAGGGAGGCCTGGACGTCTCGCTTTTCAAGCAGCTGAGCGAGGAGCATCCCGAGGCAGTCGCGACGCTGGGCAAGCAGTACCGGATGTGCGAGGATATCATGAGTCTGTCGAATACGTTGATCTATGACGGCCAGTTGCGGTGCGGGAACGAGGAGGTGGCGCGGAGGACGCTTGTCGTAGGAGACATGGCCGGCTTGCAAGATTTGCACAGCGACGCCTCCACGGTTTGCCGGAGCTACTGCTGGCTCGCGGAAGTCCTGGCACCAACCCACAAAGTCGTCTACGCCAACACCGACCCCATCGGCGCTTCCGCTTTCGAATCCCTGACCTCCGGCAAAAACATCACCAACGCGGTCGAAGCCACCCTCTCCGCGCACCTCGTGCTCGGACTCCTTCGCCTCGGCGTCCTTGGTCGGGATATAGGTGTCATAACCCTCTACCGCTCGCAACTGGCTCTCATCCGCAATACTTTCAAACTCGCGGGTATCGGCCCAGAAGTGGAGATCGACTCCGCGGATCGGTTTCAGGGGAGGGATAAGGAGTGTATTATCCTGTCTATGGTGCGGTCGAATGAACAGGGGGTCGTGGGGGAGCTGTTGAGGGATTGGCGGAGAGTGAATGTTGCGTTCACGCGGGCGAAGAGTAAGTTGGTTGTGCTGGGGAGTCGGAGGACGTTGGTGAACAATGAGTTGCTGGCGCGGTTCTTGGGGTTGGTGGATGAGAGGGGGTGGGTGGTTGATTTGCCGAGGACGGCAGGGGAGGGTCATGGGTTTGGGGTTGGGTCTCAGGCTACTGGGACTGCACCGTCACCGGGGAGCACGCCTTCCCCAACGAAGAGGAGTGGGGTGAGGAGGCAGGTGGATGCTATTCCGCGCAAGACAGTGCCGGCTTGTAGTCCAACGAGCATACTCCGGCCTTCTGCGAGCGCGGGCAATAGGAGCCCGGTGAAACGTGGCGATACGACAAGGCAAGGGCTGAAAGCGCCGGGCAGGATCATCAAGGGCCAGGTTACGAGCATGCGGAAGGGCAAGGCAGGGGCGCTGCGAGAGCAGCTGGCGATGGAGATCTTTGAGGATCTTACTGCGGATGACTTTTGAACCTTGGGCTTCGAAGACGGGAAGGACTTCTGGATCAAAGGGCGGTCTTGTAAATAAGTATCGCTGAGACTACTTTACCTAATGTTCTGACAGTCAACAAACCGAAGGGTCGGAGCCGGCGAAGACCATCGGTCGTACTGCATTATATTGCTCGACTTGATCTGTTTCTGCCAAGACTGGCAATCAGATCGTTTTTGGCGGTCGTGCACCAACTGACGACGGGCTGTTACTGCCGCTAGTGCCCGGTGTTTCGGAACCAATCATCGAGAGTGTAAGTCGACCTCACGAATTCCCTCGTCTACATCTTATTCGACCTTACTTGCTGCAATCAGTGGGAGCATTTCGTGATTGCTACCCAAGACCCCCTTCTTCTCAGTATGCTCATCCAACCATCGTGCCAGAATGGATTACCTTATTCGCTTTCTACAAGTACATGAGACTTTCAGACAGCCTGAGACCGAGGCGCTCGCTCGTCTGGCAGGCGTCCAATTTGAATGGATCTTTTACGCAGACGATGTACGTTCTAGCCTTGAGGTGGAGGACGAGAGAGAGAGAGAGAGAGCATGTCGGTAGCTCGTTTGGATAGAACGGTCTCGCGACAGGCAGCCCAAGGTCGGTAGCTTCCTTTACTCTCGCCCTCTACCTCTCCCCTTTCCCAAGTCGCCGAGACAGACGTTACTTACCAAACGGGCAGTCACCATATAGCATCATTCGATTCCTTGATTGCTCCGATCCGACCGCCGCCGCCGAGGCTTTGATATCGCGCTCCATCCTGAGCACCGGCATCTTCGAATTATGGGGCACAGGCATCGACTACGATGCCCTGCACCATGACATCCGAGCACGCACAGAAGCCCTCTGGCCACGCTTCACCAACGAGACGTTCAGATTCAAGCTTGACATCTTTCACGGCAGCCACACGCTTACTGAACACCGCGCCATCATCGAGACCTTCAAATACATGGCCTTCACCGGACCCATCCAAATGAAGAACCCCACCAACAAATTCGACGTCTTTGAAGACCACGAGCTCGACGGCCCGATCCCCCGCCGCCTCTTCTTCGGCCGCCAAGTAGCCGAAAGCGGACGCCGCGCAATGAACAAATACGACCTCAAAAAACGTAGCTACATCGCCACAACCTCCATGGACGCCGAGCTCTCCCTCGTCACAGCGAACCTCGGGCAAGTCGCACCGGGGACCCTGATGTACGACCCGTTCATGGGCACCGGCTCGTTCCCACTAGCTTGCGCTCACTTCGGCGCCGTGGTTTTCGGCAGCGATCTCGATGGCCGGAGTATCCGGGGTAATAAACCCGGTCGGAACGTTAAGGGGAATTTCGAGCAATACGCCACTTCATCCCAATACCTCGGCGGCTTCGTCGCGGACCTAACGAATTCGCCTGTTCGACAAAAACGGATTCTACAAGCTATCGTCTGCGACCCGCCCTATGGGGTGAGGGAAGGTCTCAAAGTCCTCGGCAGCACCCGCGCGGCACTGCAGGAAGTCGTTTACCTCGCGGACTCCGGATTACCAGCGCACTTACAGCCCAACTACGTCCCGCCGAAGAAAGCATACAGTTTCTTCCGCATGCTAGACGATATCCTGCACTTCGCCGCCGAGCGCTTGGAAGACGACGGTCGACTCTGCATGTGGATGCCCGTCGCGGGGGAAGTGGACGGCGAGGAAGCGGCAGTAGTGGTGCCGGAGCCGGGTGCGGATGTGACGGCTGCTGGAGGAGCGCGGGAGTACGATATCCCGCGGCATCCGGCGCTGCGGCTTGTTAGTGTGTGCACGCAGGACTTTAATAAGTGGTCGAGGCAGCTGCTTACGTATCGGAGGGTTGGGGAAGAGGAGGTGGATGGGGAGGAGTTGCTTGGGTATGAGGCGGGGCGGTTGGCGCTGCGGGATGGGAATGGGGTGGGTTCGGGTGCGACGGCGAATGATTTGAATGAGTTTCGGAAGAAGGCGAGTCTGACCGCTTGGTGGTGGTTCACGGTAGGTTCTTATGCTGACAAAGTGTAGTACTTCCAAGGCTTCAAAGAGCGGTCTTGAACTCGCGAGGAGCTCGAATGCCAAGCATCGTGGTCGGTTCCGTGGGACAAGCAGGCGGGCAGCCATTTCTGCGTATTTCGGATGTGGAAGTTGTACAAGATCCAGTCCATACATATAGCTCTACAAGAATTTACAGCAAGCTCGCCCGCTTGCGCCGCCTTTGCAGGCTCTCCGCTCTAGCTATACATCGTCCGGTCGTTATCGAGCCCATATGACACAAATCCCGAGACCCGCTCGCCGCCAATACCTGACAAACATATCCGGGTATGCCCCAAGATCGGAATCACACCCGCCCTTCCCCCTCCTCGCCTCGGAACACAACCAATGCATACCAATCCCCCACTACATCTCCCCCCCAAGCACAGCCGCAGCCTCCTCCAACCTGACCCTTAGAACCCTCGCATCGAATTCTCCCTCCCCAGAACCTTCCTGCTGCAACCCCGCCACTACCCTCCGCAAGTTCTCGACCAACCCAAACAAAACCGCTGTATCCTTCAGCCCCATTCCCTTTCCCAGTGGGTCAAGCAGCCCGTTGACCACTACTTTCGCCGGGTCGTGCGGGTACGCCTGCAGATTCTGCGGAGCAGCACCGCTGCTCCGGGGAGACAGCGGCGGACTCGCGAGAGTGGGTCCGGCAGTCCTCTGCTTAGTCTTCGAGAGACAACCGCCGCTATTCGCGCGCTTAGGTAAACCAACACCGGAGTCCGCGCGCTCGGAACTGGTACTTCTATGCTTAGCCGCTGCGGTGATGGCCACAACCCCAGAACCGGGTCCGCGCTTGATCGCCGTGATCGGCCGCGAAGCAGACGGAGGCCGAGAGTTCGAAGTCGGTCTTGCAGGCGCTATACTTTCTGAGGGTGGTATTGGCCAATCCAGCGCGCTGGGCTGGCGCGAGCGGTCGAAAGGCGAGAGGCGGCCTTCGTCTGCCGTGGCGAACGTGGCGAATGTGCTTACCGAGTCGTCGGAGAGGGTGCGGCGGTGTACTAGGCTGCGCTCGATTTCTTTCAGGCGTTCGGGGGTTTCGGGGGTGGGTGGCGGGTAGAGAGAGGAGGATGGGTCGAAGTCGAAGTCGTGATCTTCGGTCAGTTCTGCGGCGGGTCCACGAGCGGTCGCGACGGATGTCGTGGTTTCGGCGCTTGAGTGCGAGCCACGACGGCCGGTGGAGCCGTTGTCGTAGGTGGCCATGGCGCTGTGGAGGAAGAAGTTCTCGTAGTCGAAGGCGTCGCTGCGGTCTTCGTGGGCTACGACGGGTGGGGACTCGGCTACGGCGTCTTGGTAGACGCTGGCATTCTCTTCGTCTCCGGCATCGGAGACCGTGTGGTCGTAACCAGGTGTGATAGACTCCGCGGTAGGAAGAGACAATTCGCTATCCTCCTCAGCATACGCGCCAGGCGAGGCTGGTGCTTCCGCTTCGTCTTGAGCATATGCACCGGGCAAATCGTGACTCCGAGAGGACTGATGATGCGCATATCTGTCCGCCGCAGGCTGCACCATCATCGTCCCGCTCTGTGTCCGCTTATGCTGGTTCTGCATAGGTGTAGCAGCCTCCGGCAACGGCTTACGCGGTACAACAGACTTCGCCACTCGTCCGGGACTGACATGGTCATCAGATCGCCACCGCTGAGCAGCGGCTTGCTGTGCGAAAGCGTTCCGGCTGCCGGAAACCGTATGACTCGCATCCCATGTCTCCGGCGGCGTCTGCGGTGTCTCCGGGCTGTTGTCCGCTGAGACGTGTCCAATGCCCGCATTGGTATCTAGCACCGGGCTGCCATAGCTCGGCGACTGCGTATAGAAGTACTCCGGCGGACTAGCAGCGCTATTGCTGAACGGCGACGGTGTCCGCAGATTCTGCAAGCTCTGCCTCCTCAGGCTATCCTCACGCGCTCGGTCTCGTAGTGTAGAGATCCTGCCCTTCAAACTCGTCATCTGCTCGCGCAGATCGTCCGTCCTGGACGGAGGTCTCTGTATCCGCAATGCGTTATGCCGATCGTCCTTCCCGGTGCTGTTCCGCGGCGAAGTCGCGCGATGCGACGCTTCGTCTTCGGCCAGCGGCTCCAAATTCGAGTCCGGGGATCCTTTGGCATGCAAGGGGCGCTCGCGGTGCGCGCCGTTGCTTCCAAGCGAGTCGTAACTCTGACTGCTTCGTAGACTCTGCGTCCATGATCCGTCGCTTGCTTTCACCGGTATCCTGCCGCTCCGCGTCATGCTGTGGCTTTTGCTGAATGCTGTCTGCGGTCTCTCCGGGAGCTCTGTGCCGCTGAACCCGCGCGCATGTCCGACGTAATCTCGTCCCATTGTTGGCGAGCTGGCTTGAGCGGTCAATGGACGTACTGGGTATTGCCTGACAGGAGACTCTGCACCATATCCGTCGAACCCGCCTCTTCCCGCATACGACGTGTGGTGTGAGGATCCGAGAGAGGTTGCTCGCTTCAGATTCGCGTGGGTCAACGGCGCGACCAGGTCTCGCGCACCGCGGAGGTTGCCTTCCATGAGCTGCCACGAAGTCAGTAAGTGCGTGGATATACACCCCACCATCCTTCCTACTCACATTGAGCCGCTTCTTCGCGTTCGCCAATATCTGCTCGGCCCTGCTGCTCAGCATCGCAGACTTGTGCTCCGCTTCCTCCCGCTGTCTCCTCTGCGCGTCCAGACCACCTTCGATGGTGACGCTGTATCCGTACCTCTTCGGCGCCGGGCTATCGCTATCGAACATCTCATCATCCGTGGTAGTGCCGTCTATGGCCTCATACTTGGCGAGGAAAGCCGGGATCACGGCATAGTCCTCGCTGTTGAACGAGCTCCCGCCAAAACTCAGGCGCTTCTCATTCACCTGCTCGGGAGCGAGGTTGCCGACATCCATCAGCGTCGGAGAGGAAGCGTAATTCGAGTTGTACGTCGAGAACGTATCGGAGTCGGACGGAACACTGCGCGGTGCGGTTTGCTGCTGCTGCTGTTGGCCACCATTGACCGTCATCCCACTGCTCGTGCGACTCCTCAGCAGCAGCATCTTCCGGCTCATCAACCCCCTCTTCTCCTTCTTGGGCGCCTGCGTACGCGCATTCTGCTGCTCCGCCATCCTGTCTCTGAAGAAATTCAAGCTCGGCGTCCTCCTCATGGTGCGCGGAGGGGAAGGCAACGACGCAGGCACATCTCCATCGAAGGCAGGCAGGACCATATCCGGGTTCGTCAGCGTTGGGGAGGGTACAGAGGGCAGGGGCTTGTCGCGCAGGAATTCGAGGGCGGACATCTGGTGGCCATGGCGGAGCGAGTCGAAACTCATTGCTGACCGAGCGCTGTCGTGCAATGGTGACGCCAACGAGATGACGGAGGAGTGCGGTGGCCTTTGTGCGACCGCCGACTCGCAGCTGTAGGCGAAGCGGGATGTCTTGACCGGGTACAGGCTGCGAATTGCAGACGCCCGCGGGGTTTAATCGGCGTCCCCTGGTCTTTCGGTCACCCCTGGTAATGCTCACCATACATCCACTAATAAGTTAGGTCATGAGGGCAGTTGAGGTACTCCGTAAGAGTAATCGATTACCCACACCAGGGCCGTTGGAGAAGAAATGACAGCGGGAGGGAAACGGTTGCGGTCGGTCCGTTGATGACAAGTCTCGCGGAACATATACATAATAATCAATAATTGACTTCGATTGGCGTATGCAGGAACGCGGATTATCACATTAGCGTTGTGCGTCGATCCTTTTAGCGCCAGCTCATTGAATCTTCCGCTACCGGTAAGGCTGCCGTTGACACTGCAGGCATTATTATTGCGACAACTATTGCGCCTGCACTGATGCTGTAGATGCAATCGGTACACCGTCTACTTGTCTTATTCATCAGCAGCGTGAGATGTCGAACACGATCGCGCGGGACTGTATCAATAGATGCCAGCAGCTTACGCGACGAGCACATTCGCCGTCTGCACCATGGGCTTGTCGGCATGCTTGACGAGGTCAACATCCGCTACCTCTCCATTCGATGCCATCGCACCCTTCAGCTCCAAGCCGTGACTGAGCTCCCCTCCATTAGCCGCAGCTTGCTCCCGCATGAAGTCGGAGAAGAACGTATCCAGCGCCGCAACATCATCCAGCGGTCCAACAAACGAAATATACTGATCCGGCCTTAAGATGACCGCACAGCCTTCCGCCGCAATCCCAAACGTCTTGTACAGATCCCCAAACCCCTCGTGATAAGACACATCATCCACGAAAATCTTGCCGTAATCATACCCATCCAGCTCAGTGAACTCCCTGAACACCTCCGGGAAATCGAAAATAGTGACCGAGTGCCTCGGCGCCGAATGCACCGCCAGGAGCTCGAAAACGGCGTCGCAGCGTCCGCCGGGGTTGGGAGGGGTGAAGCGGCGCAGGAAAGAGGCGTCGTTGTTGAGTGCGCGGCCGATGGCAGCCAGCTTCTCGCGTTGCGAGGGTTGGGTCACGTCGCCGGCGAAGAAGAGGACTCGCCAGCTTCCATTGCTGGGTAAGAGCTCTTGTAGGTGCCAGGGGCGAGCGTCTGCTTGGCTCAGGACCTTGACGCTTGGGATCCGTTGGCCTACTGTCAAGCCTGTGGCAAGAGAAGGCGTTGACATGACGGGGGGTTTGCTGGCTGTCAGACCGTCGGTACCATTTCCCTGGTCGGCGGTGTTTCCAGGCTTGGCAACAATAGTGCTTGCGCCGTAATCGACAGCTAGCAGGGAGCGTCAGCAATGACCTTCCGCAGGACGGCGGGCAGAGCGCACCAATGCCACTAGCGAACATATTGCCCTTCACGAAGGCTTGCTTGAACCCTTCCATGCTGATACCCTCGGCGTCCATCACATCCTTCGCAGGTCGACCGGAAAACAGTCGCGAGAACTTGTGGTCGAACTCAATGAGGTCTTGAGCAATCTGACGACGCTCGGTTTGATACGTCTTCAAGATCGATCGTTTGCTGATGCCTTTGACCACACTTGCGACTTTCCAGCCTAGATTGTATGCTGAGGTAGGTGTCAGCAGTGCCAGGGTGTGCAACTGTTGCAAGGCACATACCGTCTTGCATGCTGACATTCATGCCCTGACCAGCCTTTGGGCTGTGAGTATGAACAGCGTCGCCTGCTAAGAAAACCCTTTCGTGCGCGGAGAAGTTGGTGCCGACGCGCTGTCCAATCTGATAGGCGGTCCACTGAAGTGCCACATTAGCAGGACTCCACAGGCTCGGGGTAACACAACGATTTGGCCTACCCAGTCCAGTATGCGGTAGGAGATGGTGTAGGGTGCCAAGATCCGTTGTGCGGACTCCAATATGACTCCGGGGTTGATGTTGGACCGATCAGCTTTGGAGCCTGCCTCGCCACCAACCTTGGATGTGTTTGTGAGTTGAATGTAAAGGCGGACGAGCTTGTTCTCCCGCGGAATCACCATGACACTGCCATGCGTGGCGGAGTGGACTGCACACCGCATCCGGATGTCAGGAAAGTCAGTGATTGGCACGATATCGAGGACACCCCAGATAAAGTCGGTCGATTCGCCCTCCAATTTGAAGCCCAACTGGTTGCGAGTCCATGAGTGAGCGCCATCCGCGCCGAGTAGGTACTTGGCTTTGACGATTTCTTCCGCGCCAGCTCTTGCGTCAAGCGCCGATGCCTTCAAGAGCTCCGTAGTATCATCAGCGGAAAGGTTGCTGCGGAACAGGCCGTCCTGTACAGCCGCACCATTTGCGGAAGTTGCGAACTGCTGTGGTGTGGCGTCCTTCTCCGACAGATGTCTGAGTGTGACGGTGATGGGGTACACATTATCATCGTCGGCATCCGCTAACGACTCGTCAATGGTGAGCTTCGTGGGCAGCACTCCCCGCTCTACATCGTTGCCGCCACACTCTGCGATCATATCCAGAAAGTATCGCTCAATGCGGCCTTGATGAAGCACCACCTGCTGGAATCTGCTGATGCCAGGGATCGTGTCGGGAATACGATCGCTTCGACGGATCACGCCGTTTTCGTCCGGATTCCAGAGACAGATCTCGAGCATGTGGTTGGACTCGCGCCAGGCTCGATGTGCGAACCCTAGCGAGTCGAAGATCTCGAGCGTACGACACTGAAGGCCTACAAAGGATCAGTGCGCGGCATACAGCACGAAAGCAGCGACGTACCGTCAGCTTGACCGTTGAAGACTTTGGTGCCACGCTTATCCACAATGCGAGTTTGGACGCCGCATTTGGCCAGCCATGTCGCCATCATCAGGCCTGCGGGCCCAGCTCCGATGATGAGCACATCTGTGTGGCTCTCTGGCAGCACCTGAGCCACCATATTGAAACGGAGGGATGATTTCGTAAAGAGGAAGCAACTTGGGATATCGCAGTGGAGCTGAGGAGTCTGCGCGAACTTGCAAAGTAGGCGGCAGGTCCATTCGTCTCATGATATTACATGTAGTCGGAGTCGAGGTCAAGCAGGGATCTGGACTTCCGCACATCTGATCCGATGGAGCTCAAAACAGTTCTTGTACCTTTCGCGGGGAAGCTGGATGGGATGTGCCGTCAGGCTTTGCTGTCAGCCTGTCATGTTGGAGGACCACACTTCCAGTCATCCGAGATACACTCGATCCCAACTGGACGAATTCATGTTCGTTCCGCGTGAGGTTGATCCGCTTGCTCCGGGGGCAGCTGGAGTATAATTCAAGAAGGGCCATCTGCGAAAACTAGCGAAGGGCGTTCCAATGTCTCCACGGAGATGAGATCTTCATGGATGGTATGAAACGGAGCGAAGTGCCTGCCTGGAATTGCGAACCTGCTCTTCGTCGCAGCATTAACCATCGGGCTGGCGTACTGCGCCAATCTCAATCTCATCTTATCGCTCGAACGCTCAATGTGAAATGACAGCATCACAGCGATTGCCGGGTTGCCTCGAGCAACAATGCTATCGCTCAACGGAAAGCAGACCCTACCTTATTGCTTGTCTGCACGAAGCGGGAAATGCAGACTCAGACCGGTGCGTCAAGCAAGACGTGGATATCCTTGGACTTTGATGTGGACGACGAGATCTTTGCCCTCTTCTCGACAATCAACACCTCCCACGGCTGCTCCGCACGCTGAGTGCAGCGCATCGGATTTCGAAACGTTGACTGGAAGCTCGGTCGTGCTGTGACGCTTTCCAAAAGCGACTGATCTCTAGCCCAGCTTGTTCATCGTCACAACATGTATCGACAGACGGCACGCAAGACGTCACGCCCGCCCCCTACGTGGAGACTTGACGCGATATGGCCATGGGACGAAAGTGATACGGCGGGAGGACTGGCCGTGATCGGGTATGGTCGAGGAGAATTTCAAGAACTGCGGGCAGCCCAACTTCGTTTGGGAAGCTGAACAAGCCATTGAATCGTACTCTGTGCCGCCGCGGTGGTGACCGAGACCTGTGTTGTATGTAAACTGTGCAAAAGGGAGTGTGTTGTTCGCCTGGTCAAACTACTGGGAGAGAAGGATGCTCACGAAGGGGCCTGCAATGGAAGCCCTCGGAGGTAGGGTCCAAGCTTCCTCCGCGTCCCAGCCATCTCGCGTTTGAGAGCACCACACGCGATCTCCTGCCCAAACACGCCCACTCCTTCGAGACCACCTCCCCCACCAACTCTACTTTGCACTCGCACAATCTCTGTGACTGTCGCGTACCGACATACATCTCAGCGCACGCCAATAAGACACGCCCACTATGTTCGGCCGCCGGGTCGTGGTATCGCTGCGCTTCCCACCACAGCCACGCCTACTCTTGACCCCCTTCCAACGACAACCTCATGCAGCTTCCTGCACGCTACTGAATCAGCCTCAACGCACATACGCGACACCCGGGCGGCCACGCAAGGTCGTCGGTGAACCATCAAAGCCCGTGAAGCGGGCTGTCAAGAGGGCTGCCGCAAAGGCGACAGATCCCGACTCACCAGCCAAGGAGATAGTCAAGCCGAGGAAGCGGAGCCCGGCGGCAAAGCCAGCGACCGCTAAGAAAGCTGTCGCGGCATTGGACGAGACTGCGACACCCGACGAAGCAGTAGTGAAGAAGGCACCGAAAACGGCGAAGAAGGCAACGAAGACGGCCAAGAAAGCACCGAGAAAACCCAAAGCGTTGACGGAAGAGCAGCAGGTCGCCAAGACGACCAGGCTTGAAAAGTCCAAAGCGAACGCAGCGCTGAAAGTTGACAAGGCGAAGATCAAGAGTCTCAAAGTGGTGGCATTGAAGCCACCTTTTCCCCCTCGGCGAAATGCATGGAACGTCTTCCTGGCCGAGGCAGGTAGAAGTGCAGAGAGCCTCCGAGGGACAGGAGCACAACGTCAGGACAGAAACAAGGTGATGAGCGAGTTCACACAAGCCACTGCGGCGGAGTGGAAGCAATGCACTCCAGCCCTTATAGAGGTAACGTCTATTATGACTCTCTCTCTGCGAGAGGAGATCCATGCTGATCATACTTCACTTCCAACCAACAGCATTATAACCACCTCGCACACACAGCCACAGACAACGGGAAAGCCGAATTCCTTCGTTGGGTAGAAAGCCATCCACGGGAGACGATCCGGGCAGCAAACTCCGCGCGCCTGCACCTCCGCCGTTTAACGAAGAAGATATATGGGTGGCCGCAGATACACGACGAGCGCGCCGTGAAACAGGTGCGGTCGCCATACATTATGTTCAACATCGCCCGCAACGCGAGCGGCGATTTCAAAAGCATCGCTATCCCGGATCGTGCGAAGCTGATCGCCAAAGAATGGGCGGCGTTGAGCGAGGGGGAAAAGAATGTACGTCTTTGTCCGCGTGATTAGCTAACGAGCTTCTCCTGAGTAGCAGCATTGAGATTGCACTTTCGCTGACGGTCGGTGTGCCGATGTAGAACTATCGGGCGTTGACAGATGAGGACAAGAAGCGCCATAGAGATGAGCTGCAAAGCTCCCGCAGCGCGTCCTCGCCGAGTTCTGTGGGTATTCCAGAGGAAGTGCCTGAACAAGCCGCTGCGGCCGCGTAAATGCCAGTACCCGCAACGGCTGCAATTGTCCGGCGTACCGTCTATATGGGCTTGAGCCCGCTTTCGCATGCCGGCCCAGGCCTCTAAGCGCGTACCTGGGGGGTTTTGGTGGGATTGGCGCGGGCGGAAGGTCTGGCGTTGAAGGCAGTGTCGATGGGCTTGGCGGTGTACAATGACTACTTACCTCATGTTTGTCCCAAGGCGCATGCGGGTGTATACAAACTGGAGTTGGGAAGCGCTGGAGGTCCTGGTGGTCTCTGGCGAGCGGGGAGGCGTGTGCTGTGCTTCGCTAGGAAGCGATGGGTTCGGCTGTTCAGAGTGCAGCGAGACTTTGTACGGTTCAACGAATGGCCACTGTATTTCACACGATGACAGAGCGATCGATAGGATACCTGCGTCAATGATGAACAAGTTGTTCTGCTACATGTCGTGCGCACCTCACATCTGTGGTCTACTACAGTACCTTAGGCGGACGCTCCTGCCTTTCCTGGACGGAACTTGACACCTCACTTGCCGGCCTGACTTCACGACACGCCACAAAACATTGCACATGCTCTGCACGCCCAACCCGGTCACCAACTCACACGGTAGGGCACTGAGGTAGCACATACGAAACTCCATATCCATACGCCCAGCATTCGACTCTCCAAACCATGTCCCGTCGTTGCCGGCAGAGCGACGGAATTGGACGGATGGATGAGCGATCCTGACGCGGTGTCTTACCTGAGCTGCACTCAACTTCATGTACAGTCTCGCCGATGCGCTACCCTCCTGATGATCACATACCGACCTGTACACGAGCTGCGGGTTAGCTCGTCGTTGCGGAGATGCAGTCTCGCCGCTGTTGATGTGAGTCTGATCCTTGTTGCCCTTGGTGAAGTACAAGGCCGCTGTGGCGTGGACGTCGGCTAATTTTACTATGCCTGCGACCGCCTCCTAGACCATGGCAAGCTCGACATGGTCAAATCCGGCGTTGCAGAGATGCAGTCTCGCTGAGGACCTACCGCCCTAATAAGTACGGATTGACTAGTACAAGTGCTGCGGACGATTCGGCGTCGCGGAGATCTATGCTGGTCACCCCTGGCTTTGTAACGTTTAACCCACGGGTGGATTCGATGAGTTGCATGAGAGTGATAATTTGCGGCATAAATCTATATCTACCACTCGCACTGCACCTTGAAATAGACTACCCAAACGTCAGCATGGTCAAGAGCCCACGGCAATGGCAATAGTCACTTACTAGTATCCTCACTCCCATCGACAAGCACACACGTATAATTCGTCCCCTGCTGCGGATCGGCAAAACACGACGTCTGGTCCGAAGCCAGACCATCGCACTCGAAGCTGCCCGGCCCGGCCGCCGTGCCACTGTACACGCAGTTCTTCTCGCCCGAGACGGTGCCGGCGATTTTGAAGGTGCCGTCTGGGTAAGGGATGGGGTCTTTGGAGGGGTCGACGTTTTGGGGCGCGCCGAGGGTGTCGATGCTGCTGCGCGGAGGGGGGTGGGAGTGTCAGTTGGGGGTGATGGATGAGGGAGGGGTGTAAGTGGATTGCCGGGGGGGCTTACTCGTCGCAGACGCTGTATTGTTTGTTTTCTGGAGGGCTGTAGGCGTACCTGCGAGGGAGGGAAGTTAGTAGAGTTACTTGAGTGGAGTATCCGGATCGATAATCACCAGTAGTTGTACGTCAGCGCCTCATACTCTGATTCGTCCATATGCATCATGAACCTCGCCGTAGGTGAAGGTGCGGCCGCAGAATTCGTTGTGGCGGCCGTCGATGTAGGGGTAGCAGCAGTCGAAGGCAACTCCGTGCTCACAATAATTGTCGTAGTAGTCCCGACCGCACACTCAAAAACCGTGGTGCCGGATCCGCCATCGACCGTGTTGACCCCAGCAATCCAGCCGTTGTTACAGCTACACACGGGTCCGCCTGCGATCGTGGTCCCGCTCAGTGTCGCAGGAGCAGCGGTGGATAGAGCACATGAGGTGATGGGCGGCACGACGGTACTCATGATGAAGTCAGTGGAGCCGCCCGCGGCGCACTTGAGCTCGTAGTCGCCGTCACCTAGCGAGATGGTGTTGATGCCCGCGACCCAGCCGTCGTTGCACGAACACACCGTGGTGGCAGAGTAGACGCTGGAAGAGAGGGTGAAGGCAGCCACGCTCGAGAGGGCGCAGGATGTGATTGGCGGCGCACTGGTTGTCGTTGCGGAAGTCGTCGAGCTGAGGCTGCTAGTACTTGTAGATGAGGCGGTTGAGCTCGTAACGCTCGCGGAGGCGCTGGCAGTCGAAGTACCTGACGTTGCATTTGCACTCGTTATTGTCAACACGGATGAAGACGACGATGAGCTGGACGAGGTAGATGTCGGCGAAGATGCAGTGGAATTAGACGATGATGATACCGAGCTAGATGAGCTTGGAGTAGACGAAGTCGTGGAGTTCGCGGACGTACTTAAAGGAGCATAGTTGCCGGTCCAGATGCTGCCTATTGGGCCGCTGCCACCAATGTATGTGGTCGCCATTGGAGCGAGCGTGCAGGAGCTGGTTGTCACCGACGTGCTTGTTGTGCCGGTGAGACTGCAGCCGACGGTCGTGATGCAAGTCGTAGTGTAGCAGGTCTGCGTAGCGTTCGCAGCAGTGACACTGCAGGCAACTCCGCAGTCACTCACTGTGGTGGACTGCGTACAGCTCTCACTGCTAGAGGAGCTGGTGCCAGACGAAGTAGAGCCGGTACTGGACGCACTGTTGCTCGCGGATGCGCTTGTGGCTGTCTCAGTTGGCTTATTCGTGGTTTGCGAGCTCTCCGGAGGGCCATCGTTCACGGGGGGTGTGTCGCATCCCGGCCCAATGCATGGGAAGTGGAAAGGCGGGAGCTCGGGGAGGTCTGGCCAGCTGAAATCAACATCGGGTATCTCTGGCGCGTCCCATACCACGACAGGATCGCAGTCGAGGCAAGGAAGGATAATAGGTACAACTGTCGTGGACGAGTCTGAGCCAGTCGTGGTCACCCATTCGTTTCCAGTGATTGACAGAGAATAGGCTTCAGTAGAGAGGCTCGCCGGCAGAGTCGTCATAGTAGAAGTGGGAGTTGCCGACGAAGACGTCGAAGCCGAAGACGAAGTCGAAGTCGATTCAACTATGGCCGTGGTCTGACCCGGGGCAATCACTGTAGTCGTCCCATCAATGATAACATTGCTTGATGCTAATGAAACTGTCTCAGAAGCATCTGTAAATGCTGCACCGCCTGCAACGATAGTGCTACTGCTGTCTACGACCACCGCCGAGGCATTGAGACCGAAGATGATCAAGCTTCCGACGTCGATAGCTGAAGAGGATGAGCTAGAGCTGGAACTGCTTGGAGTCGTGGTAACAGTCCCGGACGAGCTTGAGGTGACAGATGTAGACGTTGAAGGCGAGATAACGGAGGTACTCGACGAGCTCGTGCTACTGGACGCAGTCCCGGACAGAGTCGGCGAGGTGTTGTTGCCAGGCACTGTCACTACGGCCGTGGAGGAGCTGGACGATGAAGTGAGCGATGTTGTGGAAGTCGTGAGAGACTCGCTTGTCGATGAATTCGAAGTTGACGAAGAGCTCGTAGTCGTGACTGGCGAAGTGGTTGAGTTTTGAGGTAGACTTATTACCGGTAGTGAAGAGCTGCCAGAGCTCGAACTACCCGTAGAGGTCGATGAAGAACTGGAGCTGGAAGTGGCATTGCTCGAAGTAATGATACTGCTTGATGCACCGGTCTGAGCTACAACGGCCAAGGGGATAAGAAGCGATAGAAAGATATAAGTGAAAGACATTCTGCCGGATGGCGAACGTTGATGAGAGGAACGGATGTTGACAACGAGGAAAGCTGAATAATGAAGAGGAAGAGATGAGGCTGCCAGTACCATACATAAGGTACCTCTCAGATATTTCTGGTACTTGCGCCGGCCTTGTCGAGTGTCGACCACGATTCTCATCTCCTCTCTTCTGTACGGTGTAACAGCGTGCCCACATCTCTAACTTTTGCAGTCCTTAGTGCCAACAGCCAACGCAAACAACTCGTGCTAGTGTGATACAGAGCTCAACACCCCGGCGGAGGCGGAGCAGCGTGGCGATGATCTGCTCTCTGTCGAGGAATGGCAATCTCGCCGCCCGCGTGCAAGATGAGAGGAGGAGTAGGAGGATCAACCTTACTGAAGCCATGGATCCTGCCGGCCGTTGCCGACGGCCCTTGCGGGAGTAACGGCAGGGTCCCGGAAGCTTATTCTGTCCGTGCTTCGTTCAACTTGCCAGTCGTCCGCCTCCTTTTTGACTTTACAACGCTGTAACCAACATCTGGGCGCCTGGTTTCACCACTGCAAGTTCACAGCACAGCCATCGTTGGCGTCTACCTTGTGGAGTCGAGGCATGTTGTAATCTCGCATGCATCTCTGGCGCGAGCCGTCCACATACGTTCTCTACTTACCATATCCCACGCGGACGACCGTGGCAAGGTACGGTCGAGTAGCCTTCCCAAGTTCCCTCAATCTTCTACTTAGTAGCCCTCCACACTGGCTCAAGCAAGATGTCTTTCACCACATCCTTCTTCTATGTTGCTCTTGTCTCTCTCCTCGTTACCCTTGTCAGTTGTCGCGAGTCCTTCAACCACGGCTACGACCGACGGTAAGTCGCTGGGACATCCGCCCATCACCTGTTAAACAAGGCTGATAGATAAAGCCTCGACGGTTTTCTGAAAGTGCGGGACACTGCTATCCCCGACTACGATCCTTCCGAGGACCCGCCACCATGCTTCACTCTTTGCGGAGTGGTCGCCATAGACAGCAATGCAAAGCGCAGCCTCTGCTCGAGCGGCGCCTCGGGCTGCTCGATACTCGAAGACCGTAGTCTTGCCATGGTCTTGGGGGTTGACAGCGACAATTCCACAGACCAGAACGACCTGGCCAAGAGGACACTGACGGCCGTGAACGGCAACAATGTTGATCAGTTCATGATCGACACAACTGACGGCGTTGCGGCCGCTGGAGTCGATGTTGTCGCTTTCGTTTGGGACACCACAGGTTGGTCTCCACATTGGACTACTTCCACAAGTGCTCACATTCCTAGACCCCGATCGACACAATGACGGGTTGAACACAGCAAAGTGGCAGCCGTTCGGTACAACCGCTTTCAATATGGTTACCCGGCAGATCCACGGAGTAAGCCTATTATCACTGTTCTGTGAGTAAGACATTGGACGGCTAACACCTTCTGCTTCGGACAGTGCACCGTTATTTGTGTCTGGTCTCGCAAGGGCGCGTGGTGCGGGCACTTCTGGCAGTACATTGCATTTTCCAAAGAGTACTTCTCTCCCTCCTTCCACCGGCCTCCAGTCTTCACTAACCCCAACTTACAAGACCCGGATACCCAAGTCCGAACTTCAACACGCAGCTACTCAACTCCATCACCGGCACCGGTACGAATAAGGTAGACGGTCCGACGCTTGCATCCGTGGCAGATCAATTCACGATCGACGCCAACGACCCAGTAGCCCAGCAAAACACGTTACATGCAGCCATCATGTCGCCGCGGCTGTGGAGTTCCACCAACTCCGCGAACTTCCAATATCGAACCAAAATCCCCGCGATCAAAGCCGCCATCAACCAAGTCATCCCCGCCTTGCCAATCGCGAACATCGCCGCTTATGCCTACGTGCCAGTTGATGCAGCTCCTCACGTCCCCGGTGCGCCAGCATCCGAATTGGACACTACGGCTCGGGGTCGCGTTGCCTTCCAGTACGATCCAAACGCTAATGGGGCGAACGCGAAGGGTACTAGACTGATATTCGAGCGCGGCGAAACACCTGGCACGAACCTTTTCGAGGACATCTGGACGGTCAACCCTTCGTAGAGTAGCGATGGGAGCTGTGTTGCACGCTTGCTGTATGTTCGTAAACTGGCGGGCATGAATCATCCTGGAGATACTACATGTGTGTCCCACAACCTCAACTACAAGGTTATGTGCAACCAGGCCTTGTGCATTTCATTATCGATGCCTGTCGTTTTCGGGCAACCCTTCCAACGGCACTAGGAGACTGTAAATTCATTAGCACGTGAAGTTCGTCGTTTAGGCGCGCTGGGGTTGGCGCGGTGCCGCGAGGATCGTTGCGAAACATCCAACCAAGTGTTATACGATATTGTCTCTGTTGGACTGCCCTGTGCTTCGTTACAACGGATTGCGATCTGCAACGCTGTTCCGTAACCAACACCTTCATGTTTCGCCATCCCTTGGAGTTGTCCACGCGGGTCTTCCCGTGCGTTGCCTGTTCTCAAACTCTCTTGAGACCATACCTCCTCTTCTGACCACCACCGAGTTCACTCCCCACTTCACCTTCGTATCTTCACTTTCAAACCGTTTTGGTTGTCCCGTGTCATCTTTCCCACGAGTCGCACCCATTGCACAACCTTGACTCTCGTTACTCCGACCCGCGATGGGTCTATTCGACAATGCCCGAACGCCACACGAGCACCGCCTGCAAACTGCAGCTAAAACTGGCGATGTTGCAGACATGGAGGTCGGGCTGCAGGAGTGGCGTAATGACAGCAGTATCTCACCACCAAAAGCTTCTGACTTGCACCTGGCGGCTGGCATAGCAATATCGAGCAACCAGTCAAAAGCACTTAAGTATCTACTCGATCAGGGTTCGTCCGTCGACAACACTCTTGCGCGGCAAGCTGCTGGGAAGGAAGGTACGCAATGCTTAGAGGCTTTGTACGCGCATGGGTGGCGTCCGGAGTCAGAGCCAGATGGTACCGCTATGCCCACAATTCAGTAATTTCTGTCCACCATTTCTTCGCTTGGGATTTTGTGCTGACGATGAAGCAGAATGGTCATAGGCAACAACGAGCAACTTCACTGGCTGTTGAACCACGGCGCCAGTCCAAACGTACCCTGCGGTCGCACAAACGACACACCGCTCTCTCGCGCTGCCAGAATGAATCTCATGGAACCTATCGACCTCCTACTCCAGCATGGTGCTGAGCTGAAGGCCAGTAACGCCCTGCACGCTGCTGCTTCGGGAGGAGGACCTGACGATGAGAGTCTGGCCACGATGCAACGTCTTATCGAATTGGGAGCGGACGTAAATGCGATCGAGGCCATGCATGTCAAGCGATCGGGTCACAACATAGGGATCCATGGTACTGCGCTACATGGTGCCATTCGAGCGAGCAAGCCGTTGAGAGTGCGGTGGCTGCTTGAGCATGGCGCTGATGGGACGATTAGGAATGAGGGTGGGTACAGTCCGCTTGAGTGGGCGAAGGAGTGTAGGAGCAGTAAGGAGTTGGTCGCTATGCTCAAGAAGGCTGGTTGCGAATAAGATAGATTCGAAGAAGTTTTAGAGCACAATGTCGTCTAATAGATCAGCTTTGTTCTCTGTCTCACAGGCTAGCCATACCTACATCCCTGCGCAGTCCCTAGTCGGAAGTGTCCTCGGACGACCTCTTGAACGCAGACACGCAGCTGGGTGGTTTACCTTTCTCTTGGCCGGCCGCTCTTGCTGAAGCTTGTCACGGGTATTGCTCGTCGGGTAGACTTGAGGTCGATGTACATTTTGCCCAGACTGCCGAGCATTGCTGCATCCATCTAACAGGTACCGTATTCTCCCATCTCACATGGCTGACGGTCCTCTAAGCCGTGCTATATATATACATATATGTGTGTGTGTGTGTGTGTGTGTGACTCTCTATCTCGAACAGCTTGCCAATATGCCACGCCACCTAACGCCCTCATGCGTGCCCAGTCTGCAAGCTAGATTGGAACCCCCGCCTCGCCTCCTCCCTTACCTCGTCACCTTCCAGCGCCTTCTCCTCCTCATCCTTGAAGCCCTCCCTCGATCTCATACCTTTGGTACCCTCATACGTACTCCCACTGCCGCTTCCATCACCGATCTCACCATCTCCAGCCTGCTGCCTGCGCTTCTCCTCCGCCATCCGGACCTCTGGTAAAGTCGGTCGCCCGCCCATCGAGGCAAGCACAGTGTCCGCATCCGCCGTCGGGGCATCCAGAATCAGCAGTTCATGCTCCGCGAACAACCTGGGCAGCAGAATCCACCGGAGTGGGATCAGGGAGATGATGATGACCGGAAACCCAATCGCCGCTCTCGTGAAGGAGACTGCCAGGCTAAAGGTCACGCCCAGCATCTGCCAAAAGACGTAGTACATGATCCTCGACTTCTTCAGCGTCGTACGCTTGTCGGAAGGGTCGACGAAGCGCTTTTCAGTCAGACAATACAGGATGTTCTGCGTTATATTCATCGCTGTGAGACCGCTGAAACCCACCGCCCAGAAGACGCCCGCGAACAAGGCACGCGGCATGGTGTGCAGGACGTCCAAGAGCGGACCGGTCATGAAGCCAACGAGTGCTAGAGCCATAAGGAAGTGGCTGATCCGTTGCTCTCGGACGATGGTCGCATTTACGACTTTGCGGTTGTGCTGGACCCAATCGCTGTCCTCGGGTTCGATGTCTTTCTCTTTGCTCCTGGTCAGTGTGTCCTTGTACTCTGTCAAGCTGTCCGTGTGCACCGGTGCTTGAGGAACGAGACCATTGGGAAGCGGGATGCCGACGATGCCGGCGATGAAGCATGTGCAGCCTAAGAGGAAGAAGTCCCAATGGAAGCCTGCGGGCTTCTTGAGCGGAAATTGCTTCGCTTGCGCCGTCAACGAGGAGACGTTGTGATCGTAGTAGAAGAGCAGAGTGAGCAGAATGCCAATTGGCAGGGCCACGAATACCCATTTCACCGGCAACGTCCAGAAAGCGACGAGCCAGGGTCGATCAGTAGTCGGGTAGAAGGCGCGGGTGTGCGGGATCCGAGCCAGACCAGCATCGCGGATATGGCCTCGGATGTGGCTGAAACCGGTCCACCAGACGGTAGCGATAGGGTAAGCGTAGTCGGCGATGAATTTGCGGATGCTAGGGGTAAACAGCGTAGTCGTGCCGACCATCTCTAGCATTACCACGCTGAAGAAATAGCATAGCGCGATCACCACGCCGAGATAAGCGGCCATGGGGTTTGACTCGTAGTAAAGCGCCGTCACTTCCTGGAAACCTTTGACCATGTAGATGATAGCCACGTACATTCCGAAGGCGTTGGATGAGAAGTCGGTGATGTAGCGCATGTAGTCGCACCAACTGGAAATGGCGGCGATCCAGTGCGTGATGGCGGCCCAGATGCTGACCCAAGCGATGAATTGCGGATAGAGCTCGCGAATGCCACACTCCTCCGTTATGGCAAAGACGGTGTAGTTGAACAAACTTATCAATCCAGTGATTCCAACGACGGTCAAGGGTTGGCAGCTCAATGTGCTGAAAACTAACGCCGCCAATGCAGAGGAGAACAGCGCCTCGTTGATCCCAAAGTAGCCGTCCGTATTCCGTGTCATATCAAGCTGAAATGCGAGGGCAGGCAAAAGATTGATGAAGAAGATGCGGACAGTACCGGCGAGAGTACGATAGTTGAAGCCATCGCGAATGTCACTCCAGTACCATGGTAGTCGTCGCCTAACGTCCCAGTACATCCCTCTGAAGGGACGAAGGGTGCGGTAGGACTTCCATCCGGACAGACCCTCCCAAGTGTAGGGATCGCTGGCATAGTCGGATGAAGGGTCCATGGTGGCGGCGTGGTATCACTGTATGTCGTTGGTGTATACGTGCAATCGAATGGTTCCGTTCCCTTGGCATGTAACGACCGCTTGTTGCAATAGTACAGAAACGTGCGTTGTCATGGTATTTGTATGTCCAGTCTTCCAGAAATGAGAGAGGTAGAGGCCGAAATCGCTGAGATGAAGCAGGGGTTGTCATGCACATCCAAGACTGGCAAGGCTTTGCAGTGGAGGCTCACATAGCCATTGAGTTCAGCAACACAATTATTAAGGGTCTTTTAATACATGTACGACCCCTGTAAATAATGTCATAAAGCTGCTGGAGGTGTGAGGTCGAGGCGGGATCTGATGTGGCGATCAATGTTTTGCTCGCGTCATGTCCGGGCTTGGCAGACTCGGGGTTCGCCCCCACTCTGCCCGAGCAGAATCTCCCGAGGTCAATAATACATGCATGCGTACGGCTGGAAGGGAAGCATCACAAGCATTCCTCCATGACACCCTCGCTCGGGGTGAGGCGCGCACGAACACCCTGCCACCAGGGTCAAGTCAACTGAACGCATAGCAATCTTCCGTGACACTGGGAGCCGAGCCTCTGAGACCCTGCACATGTGGGCTACGTACGTTTGGCAAATGTTGCTGGCCTATCAAAATTCGAGCACGACCACAAACATCCTCACAGTTCGTCCAAGTCATTCTCGCTCCGAAGGGACATGCCCACCGGACGGTCCCGTCAGACGGTCAGACCGTCCCTCGCGGCGATAACGTAGTCTGAAAGACACGCTCCTGAGGATGACCGCGGCGTCAACTCGCTGGTGTGACTTTTCTTGGGGCTGTTGATATGGCAGCAGTGTAGTTGCGGCGAACGTTGTCACTGTTTATGTAGGAACAAGAACCTCCAGCCCAAAAGGAATCAATGAAGCTGTCGGCACGCAGCCAGCTGACGCCACCACTGGTTGCTGACGTCGATCATCCGGCGATCCGCTGCTCCAATCTCTTCCACCCTCCTCAGCAGATTTCCGACCTTCCCTCGAACCTGCCAATGAACACGGTCGGCAGTGGTGTCGGTGGGTACCAACAATGATCATTGCTGAGGCTCAAATAAGCATCTTCAAGACTTACCAGCGATTCGGTACGCATTGCTTCTTCGACCTAACTGCCATCAAGAGATCGTCCGGAACGGATCGCAGACGAAGTGGTCTGAACGAATACTCCATGCAACACGTTCCCGATGATTGCCTTCGCGTTGGCTGGATGTCAATTTGCTCTAGCATTGACTGGCTGGGACGTGTGCAACCATCCTACCGAAGCCATAGTCTGTACGGTGTGGCAGAACGGTTTCGGCACATGGCTTTGCATCCGTCGTAATGATGATGATGGTGTAGGTACGCTATGATGGAGGCATTCATGTTCTTTCTGGGTGCCTATATACTACTAGTAGGGCACTCCTACGCCGCCATCCATTTCATTTACCACAACTTTCACAGCACTCACTCCCGTACTCTTTAATCAAGAAACCGAGATCATGCGCTCCTTCACATCCCTCTTGGCAGCCATCGTGCTCGCCTTCTGCCTCATCGCTCAAATCACCGTGAGCCTCCCCAACACAACACCTTGAACCCACCGTCCTATCAATATACTAAGCCATGTCTCCCAGGCGCAATCCTCGACAATGTCAAACTCCAGCATGAGCACCATGAGCACCTCAACTAAGTCCTCCTCCGCATCCTCTAGCAGCACGGAGTCCGGCTCCGCAGCGACGGGCACCCAGGGTTTCCCACCCCAGACCGGTGGCAATAGCGGATCAGGCGATGCTGGAGGCGGGACGAGCGGTGGTACGGGCAACACTTCCAGTGCGACGCCTTCGAGCACGAAGAGTGGGGCGGGGATGGGTGCTGTGGTTGGTACGTTACAGGGATTCTGAAATTATTCTGGAGCAATGTGCGAATTGCTGACGTTGCTTCCGGCAGACTATACCTTCGTTGGCTCGGCTGCTGTGGGCGCGATTGTTGTTGGGTTGACTGTTGTGTTGTAAATGGACGGGTAACGAGACACAAGCGTGGCTAGATGAGATGAGACTTAGATGTTAGCAGCCGGAACCGATCGTGCAGGTATGAGACTGTTGTCTGAGAGGATGATCCGCCTTGGTGTGTACGCGACGTGCGGCATGGACAGAATAAACATGTAGACAATGATTCGCACTACAGATCGCTCTACTCTTCTTATAAATACATGTCTGTAACTCACAGTCAACATTGCCAGCAGAGACAGCCTTAGAAGAACACACAAGCTTTGTGCCAAGACCTTCAAACGCTCGACCTCGATTTCACCTTCCAGACTCCACTCTTGGACAAATCCATCCATGCGCACTTATCTTCTCACAATTGTACACATATGTACAGACAAGGTGCCCAAAGCACTCCCACTGAAGATATCACCTTCGAAGAGCATCAGCGCCGCAGGGAGTAGAACCGCTCGCCAATCCGCGACCTCTTCCCCCGCGTCCCCGCAGCAGCCGTGGAACGCGTCCTCGACCTCTGCATCGCTCGTCCCTTCACGTACAATCTTTCCCAATCCAAACTCTGGAACGCACGACACTTGACCAGCATCGTCGTCGCGCACGTCCGGCACGCTTACAGCGATTATGACTTGCTGCTCCGCGAGCAGCAAGTGGAGCGCTTCGAGGCACGATACCGAACCGCGGAGCGAGTCTGGAAGGTACTCAGGGAGTGGTGCCCGTGGGAACAGTCGAATGAAGTGCTTGAGCGCTGTTTTAAGGTCACGCTTTTGAGGCCTGAGGAGAGGCAGCCGGCGGATGCTGAGTGGGATCCCATGGACATTGACGATTATGAGGAGCCGGAGCGTGTGAACGAATCGGAGTCTGTCGGTGATCCGATGGAGATAGATTGACACCATCATCCCGACTGTGCGGTGCGATGCGCCAAACGAATCGGGCCAAGCGGAGTCATTAGCCTCAGGCGTGGGAAACCAGCAGTGCACAGCTCATTGGCATCGTTCGCCGCTCTGTCCGTGGTCCGGCCGGTCCGCCTCTGTAAAAGCCCACTCGTTGACGACACCCTCCGACTCGGCATCATCTCTGGCACTCTTCTCCGGAGTAGAATTCTCTGTCAAAAGATCATTCACCGGCAACGCGCCCCCTGTGACAGCCGCTATCGAATTCGAACGACCATCAAGCCTGCCAGTTCTGCGATGGAACTCGTCGAGAACCTCCAGCGTCGGCTTGATATGCAGCCAGACCTCATCACCTGTCTCCGGCCTTCTCCCATCCTTCGCCGCTTTCCGCCGCTTCAGCTTCCGATACAACTTGGGACTCAGCCGAAAGAGCGACTCATGTTTGATCTGTAGCCGTGCGGCGACCCACTTGTCGTTTGGCCGGTGCATCTGGATGGAAGGAATGTGCTCGAGCAGGTGGGGTTCAGTTTCCAGCAGCGACTCGTTCTTGTACGCGCGGTTGACTTGGGCGAGGGTCTGGGGCAGGACAAGCGAGAGGAACTCCAGGGAGGCGTTGATGTTGAGATCCAGGGCGCGGCGCGGGTTGGCGACCATCTTCAGAAAGAGGGAGCAGATGTTCGGGTAGAGGAGTGAGAAGTCTGATTGCGAAATGTGCACCGTGCCACGCAAGGTCATGAGCCATGCTGGAGAGGCTTGTGGCTCTGCTTCCGCTTCAATGATGAGACTCTTGACCAGCTCATAGTTGCTTGGCCAGTAGGTGAACGCTTCGCTGTTGATAGCCAACAACGGTTTGTCGATGCGGTGATCCTCCGTCTCCATTTCCAGAGGTCTAGTCCCGGCGCCCCAGATGTCGTATATGATGCCCTGGCTGATCCAAGTGAAGCGGTCCGTATGTCTAAGCATCTCGGTCACAGTCGCGGCGCCGAAGCTATGCCCGCAGGCGGTCACATTGTCGAGACAGAACCTATTCTTCCACCGTGCCCAGTCAACGCCTTCTAAGCCGCGAGAAGACGAGCCCTTGAAGCCGTCACGGCGCATGTTGCGCTTCGCGAGCTCTTCGCCTTCGCCACGGTGCAATTGACACATAACGCCATACGCCTCTTCCAACTCCGCCATGCGAAGGTCAATTTGCGCGGAACGGAGTTCTGTGTCTACACCTTTGTCGCCCTGTGGCATGGTGTCGTAAGGGTTGTCCTTTGGGAAGATATAATCGACAAAGTGATAGCCGTTCTCTCGTTCATGGGGTTTGTGATCTACCTGGCCTCGTTGCTCGGCGTCTGGTATACTGCCTGGTGTCCCGGACGACTTGGCATGGTTGACATAGGTCCGCGGTCCAGAGCCATCTCTGTGCTCGACCGCACAAACGACGAAGCCATAAGAAGCAAATTCGCCGCAGACGGATGAGTACATGGTGCGAGTACCGCCTAAGCCGTGACTAAACATCAGCAACGGGAAGATCGGCTCGTCTGGCGCATCGTCCGGCTTGGTCCCCTTCGTCGTTTTGACTTCGATTCCATGAGACTTGGTGTTCACCTCGGGCGCCCAATACTCCGCCAAAGGAGCATTACGGTACGCGGGCAGTTTGGTGAACATGGTCGGCAGCATCACGGGGATCAGAAGGTTCCCTAAACCAGCAAACTTCCCATATCCTTTCGCCGTGCTGATGCGGGGCCGGCCTAGCCATAACTCGCGGGAGAGATTCTTCTTGCCTTCTGGCACCGCCGGATTGCGTTCGTGATAGCTTGCCGGATAATAGATGGTCATTAGTACCGTTTCGAGCTGGAGTAGATGCTTTCCTTCTCGCTTTATATGTGAGAAGGTTCTTGGGCTGCGAGCCGGGACTTCGATCTCCATGGTGCCAACCGGGTACGGTCCTGTGTACGTTGGTAGTGAGCGTATGAGGGGGATGAACCCGCCATCCCTCAATGACCTTGGCGGCCGCAATTTCGGCTTCTGAGCGTTGGGGACCTGTTCAGTCTGGCCTTTGCTCTGGAGAGCGCCGGGGAAGCGCATGGTGAACGGCTAGGGGGCCCAAGGGAAGGCTGTATCTGTACATGTGCGAAGAAGAGGAGGAAGGACGAGAGGAAAGGTATAAACCAGAAACGCAAGTGTCATTTCCCCGAAGGTGAGAACATCTAGATCTCTCATATGAAGTGACACAGCAAGCGTGTCGCCACTAAGTCAAAGAGATGCCATTGCATCGCTTGAGACCGCGGCGGCCTTCGGATGTATGTGGAAAGTCTGATGTGACGTTCACGTTCGTTTATGGGCATCGTGACGGAAAATACCGCGGGAGTGTAGTTCTTGGTACGCTAGTCCGTGTTGCTCGAGTCAGTCACTTGACCTCAACTTCACTCCGACACCTTCACAACATTGTCCCCAATCATTTTGACACACCTACCACCTGGACGACATCGCCGTTGCCGCCGCCACCGCCTGGGGACTGACCTTGGACTACTGGAGAGTGATTGTTAACCACCATCACAGTCACCATCACCATGGCTCCAACCCTTGAGCCCTTCCCTACCGAGACCGAGGACTTTGCCGCCGATGACCGCATCTCCTTCTCCAAGACCGCCGGCACCCATCTCCTCGAAGCCGAGGACGGTACCGAGTGGGAATGGCTGGCGCGTGTGAGCAAATGGATCCCAGTGGTACGCAACAAATCCAGTCCTGCCCCCCGAAACTTGCGGCAGCAACCCGGCAGGCTCTGGTAGCCTGCGAACTGATTGCCACCTACTTGGTGTCGCTTAAATCCTAACCCACGACGCTATCTAGACGAGTGAGGAGGATGTAGAGAAGCAGCAACGCGCCTACATGGTTGAAGGCGTCGACGAGAATGCGCCCGCTGTGGATCTCCGGAAGAGGAAGGCCCAAGATGAGGAAGCTGAGGTACGTATCCTGTGACGTAATCTAAGCCTGGATAGTTTGCTAACATGTCAAGGGTGCCGCAACGTCGATCAAGAAGCAGAAGGCCGAGCCAAAGGAGCGCGTCAACACTGCCGTCTACATCACCTCCCTGCCGGACGACGTCGATGCCGAGGAACTGCATCAGGTGTTCTCGCGCTACGGCGTGATCGCCGAGAGCCTGGACAGCGATGCACCGCGTATCAAGCTTTACACGAACGAAGAAGGGGGTTTCAAGGGAGAAGCGCTCATCGGTACGTACCTCGAACCCCACGGTGCCGCACTTGCCCTTGCACTTGCAAAAGTATCGATATCTTAATCGCCATTTTGAGCGCTCGAGATCCTTGCAATGCGTCGCTTCGCGATTCATGCTATCAATGCATTACGCTAACAAGCTACAGTCTACTTCCGCCCGGAGTCGGTGCAGCTGGCGATCAACATGCTCGACGAGAGCGACTTCCGTTTAGGCCAGCAACTCCCGACCGGGCCAATGCGGGTTCACGCAGCCGATGCCAGCTTCAAGTCGCAGAAAGATCAGCCACTCAAGACGGACGAAGCAAAGAAGAAGGGCACGACCGCCAACCGCGACAGGCAGAAAGTCATCCAGAAGACCCAGGAAATGAACAAGTACGTACGTCCTCCCTAACCCTTCAAGCTCAACTGACCCCACCCCACCACAGTCGCCTAGCAGATTGGGACGACGACGACCCCCAAGCTCTCCCCGAAACCTCCTCCCGCTGGGATAAAGTCGTTATCCTCTCCAAAATGTTCACCCTCGCCGAGCTCGCCGCAGACCCCCACGCCATCTCAGACATCACCGAAGATGTCCGCGAAGAATGCGAGAAACTCGGCCAGATAGCCAATATCACGCTCTTCGACCTCGAGGCCGAAGGCGTCGTCACCGTGCGCTTCACGGATGCCCGCGCTGCGCAGGCGTGTATCCGAGCGTTCGGGGGCAGGTGGTTCGATAAGCGGCAGATTGTGGCGAGGACGGCGGATGGGTCTGAGAGGTTCCGGAAGAATAAGGGAAGGAAGGGCGGGGCGAAGGAGGGAGTGGAGGAGGAGGCTGAGAGGTTGGAGGCGTTTTCGAGGAGTATTGAGGAGGATTAGGGTTTGCTCGGCGAGTCGATGAGGGAGCTGTGACGTGTGCTTGGGTTGTCGCGAGCGGGATGGGTGCTTGTGCTTGCTTGCATATTAGCGAGCGCGTGGATCTCCGCGTCTCCGCGAATGAGACGAGAAAGTGCAAAGAATGGCAGGATGCTCAGATAGCTCCACATCATGGAGAGGCAGGTCATCAATGAGTTGCTCTATCACTACTGTCACAAGCCGATTCATTGCTCCTCCACGGAAGGCAGCCGGACATGACTGCCACTCCCCGGAACCAGCAAGCTAGCCCTTGGTAGTCACGCCGTACTCCCCGCCGCCCCAGAATACACATACGGGTCCGCGCCTACCGACGACCGCGACAACGTCCGCATCGCATACGCCGCGCCACGACCTCCACCCTCCCTCGTCTCCAATCCCTTAACCATCTGCGTCCGGCTATGACTCCGCTGACTATCCGCATCCACCTCCTCGTCCTCGGAAACCCTGCCCACCTCGCCCGCCGGATCACGAGGCTTGACCTCCCGCACCAAATCCACGTAATCGTACGCGAACTCCCCGATCTCCGCATCGTCCACCCCCAACGCCTCCTCTTCGGCCGTCATGCGCAGCTTGAGCGCTGGTACATATTTGCCGAGATAAGACATCGTGCCCAGGATCAGCAGAGTGACGGTGAAGGAGTACGCCATCCCTACCAAGCTATCGCAGAGGTGGATCGCGAGCTGGATCCAATGCCGGTTCAGCCAGCCGCCGGCAATGACCGTGTAGCCGTCCAGATGCGCGATGTAGTCCGCGGCGAAGATTCCCGTCAGCAGGTTCCCGATCAGGCCCCCGATACCGTGCACGGCGAAAATGTCCAGGGCGTCGTCAGCGCGGACCCAGTACTTGATCTGCGTCGCGAAATTACACCCGAGACCCGCGCAAATGCCGTAGATAATCGCTGCCCAAGCGGGCACGAACCCCGAGCCGGGCGTGATGGCTACTAAACCGGCGATGACCCCCGAGCAGAAGCCGACGGTGGACCATTTGCGCTCGAGGCGGTAGTCGACGAGGCACCAGGTGATGCCGCCCATGCAGGCGGCGAGGTTCGTCACGACGGCGGCCATGACGGCGCGCAGATTGGCGCTCAGCGCCGAGCCGGCGTTGAAGCCGAACCAGCCGACCCAGAGGAAGACGGTGCCGATTACGATGTGCGTGACGTTGTGCGGGCGGAAATTGAGGGCTTGCGTACCGTAGCCTGTGCGCGGGCCGATGAGGTAGCAGTAGGCGAGGGCGGCGGAGCCGGAGGAGATGTGCTGTTCGACTTTTCAGTGCGTGACGCTCATCACGGGCATAGTATCATCTTACCACGGGAGTCCCGCCGGCGAAGTCGAGGCCCCCGAGCTGATAAACCCAGCCTGAGGGGTTCCAGGTCCAGCAGGCGATGGGGTCGTAGACGAGGGTCGCCCAGATGAACATGAAGATCACGCAGGGGAGCATGCGGCCGCGCTCACAGACGGCTCCGACGGCTAGAGCGACGCTGGTGGAAACGGACAGTGTTAGTCGTTCTCAACTTGCGGGGAGAAGTGTAGGAATGGCGGGACCAACGTGATAGCTGAGAACATGCCCTGGTAGACCGCGAACATCAGATCTGGTATCCTTGCGCTTCCCACACTCGGCTGAGCGAGGACGTTTCTGAACCCGAAATTGTCGAGCGTGCCGATGAACTTGCCCGCCTGGTGACTGAACGTGAGCGAGTAGCCCCAGAAAAACCATTGAAACGTCGTGACTTTAAATGGTCAGTCTCAAGCTTCTTTCTCGATTGCCCCTTTGCATGCCTTACCTGCGGTCGCCATGATGGAGAGCCATATCAGCGAGAGCGCCGACTTCCTGCGCGCGAGGCCGGAGTAGAAGAAGCTGAGCGCTGTCAATATCTGTTCAAATAGAGGGCTCAGGGAGGGGAAGACAGGATCAACTCACCCAACGCCCGGTATCATGAGCAGGACCAGCGCGGTTGATGTGATCATCCAGGCTATGTCGCCGCTCTCGTAGAAGACATTGAGATTCTCCTTCAGCGAGTCGCCGCCCGTAGGACTGGTGCCGTTGTACGCGACATAGGGGACGTACGGAAGGGCATCGAGGTTGGTACTTGACGCCATGGATTGCGAGGCCGTGGTGCTACACGCTCGTGTGGGGGCAGCAAGGTGATGGGTGAGTGTTGCCGCCGCTCAACAAGCGATTGCTGGGTGTTTGTCGATTGGACATATAAGATTGATGTGTCTGTGGCTCTCAGGAGTCCACAGGCTTGAGGTGAGGTCCGGTTAGCAAAGGACCGCGGTACGCCTGACTCCTGAGCTGCCGGCAGTGAAGTGACGTCGATTAAATGGCATTTGATCCGTCTCACTCGATAACGGCTCCTACTCTTCTTGGGGGCGGATAGGCCGATATGATGTCTCGGAGCGTGGTCCAATGGTTGAGAGGAAGTGAAGGTGAATCGGAAAGTCCCACACCCAGAGCAGGACTGTGCATTTCATACTTCCTCAGTCCCTCCCGATCGCAACACCAGCAACAAGGGACTCCTTATCAATCCTGCGGCTCTCACCTACACCAGTGAACGCAACAACATCAAGAACACAGTAAGCCTGACCCCACGCCATACCCACGTCGCCGACGACGAATCCCATCACTGCACATACAGGGCCGCTATCGGACGCAGGCACATGGCTCTACCAGCAGCGCCGCGAATTGATCATAGGTAGATGGGATGGTGTGCCCGCAGTCGGCCCTATATGCCCAACAAAGGTGTGGTGTTATCGACGTTGGAAAAGGAAACTGGGCTGAAATCAACCAGGAAGCACGGGCGGTCTCACAGCGGCCGGCGCTTGGCCTGTTCCTGACTGCTGCCCGGCCGGCGGGATCGACCCCCCGGTTGCTCTGCCGCAGAAACTAGAACTGACCGATCCGATTGCGCGTTTTCTCACACGAATCTGTTGACCCCCGTTCTTCGTTTGATTACACACTGAGGCTATCTGTGGTCGTGACCACACGTGGACAGGAACAGACTACAAGGTGTCATACCAACCATCTTGGCAGCTTGTTCGAGCCTGGAGATTGGGGCACATTACTCAGTAGAATATGCACGATGCCGGCTTCGCCATGCTCCATACAGGTCTATACCCGTTCGCAGGACACTGAATCCGCTCCTTGCGCGGACTCTCGGGCCCGCAGCGTGGCGCAGAGCCTTTCGAGGCATCGGCGGCTCGTGCTTCTTGTACACTCCAGCAACCCGGTGATCAGTAGTAGGGCCACGAGCTAATGGTGGAGTGACATCTGCCCACGCCAGGAAATTGGACAGCTTCGTCCTGGACGTGCCAAATTGAAAAGCATCTCAAAGACCGTTTTCCGGCGATGGTCAGTCTTGGCACTGGTGCATCGGGGCAGTCGGAGAAGACTTCACGGTGTTCACCCTCGACGGACAAGGCACGGCCACCCTATTATCCTTCCCGGTGCGTGCTGAAACCACTGTGGAATTACGGACGAAGAATGCAACGTTTGTTGGCTGCTACGAACGCTAATAATGACCTGGATCCCGTCTACCATACATCCGAACACGACGGACGGCGATCGTAATAGCGTTCGCCTCCGCACCTCGCAGCATCCGCCTCGCCCTCGTCTTCCACAGGTACCTCACAGCATACCTGGTCCTTCTCGCTCTCATTGCTGCCAAGCATATCAATCGCTTGCTCTTCTCCAACTTCAGTAGCGGGGAGGATGGACGCTTCCGTACAGTAGACTGGCACGCGATCCGGCATTCAAGTTCCAATGGCTGATCGTCCTTGACCTTCCACGCTGAAGACGACCCGGGTTAATTCTAGAGTACATCAACCCAACAGCGTGCCCACAGATGGCGGTGTTCCAAGCGAGCGCCTTGTACGAACAGGGTGCCATTCTCGCAACAGCCGGCCTGATCCGTATCCCCAATGCGACAGCTTCACTGCAGACAACGAGTCCTTTGGAGCATCCACGAGCCTGTAGATCACGATCACGAGGTGTTGTGGACATCAGGACACGTTACCCTTTGCTTTGTCAAGACACGGATAGTACGCTGTCTCTCAAGGCCAGGACCATACCATCTCTCCGCAACAGCTCGTTCGCCCATCGCGGCTTACACCTGACAAGAGTAGTTCGAGGGCGCTCGCTACATCCCTAGGCTCGACGGATGCACGGTAGACTGCTGGCCGTGAACCTTTTGTGTCGACTCGAATGTTTTGGCACCCCCAACAGCCTTGAGCCGCTTTTGGGCAGCCTGTGTCACGAATACAATCAGAAACTCGCCAAGTACGACTCGCGCGCCCAACCCAAGTTCGACTCCATGCGAGCCTCCGACGTCGCCCGCCCAGGCCGAAGCGCGTGGTATTCCCGATAGCTCGGAGAGCTTTGGAGTACAGCACCCCGCATGAACGCATGGTAACCAGCGGGGTATGTTTGTGGACGAGGGGAAGGTAAGAAGGCAGTCTGCGAACACAACACTGTAAGGCTCACTTCTCTCGTTGCTCGTCTCATCGTTGCACCCGGGCAATCTCACAAAATCCGAATTGACACACGGCACCATGTCTGGCAAGCTTTCCGGAAAGGTGGCGATCATCACAGGAGGTGAGAGACAGATGTCCAGAATGCGAGACATCTACTGATCCTACATCTCCATTTAAGGCGCTGGAGGGCTGGGAAAAGGCATCGTGGAGAGATTCAAGAACGACGGAGCGGATGTCATCCTCGCGGACTTCGTGGAAGAGGTCGGAAAGAAGACTGCAGAAGAGCTCAAAGCAGAGTTCTTCAAGTGCGATGTCACTTCTCGAGAAGACTGGGAAGCCGTAGTCAAGTTCGCCCACGAAAAGTTTGGCAGGCTTGATGCGGTTGTCAACAACGCCGGGTGGACTTATGCCAACAAGGTGAGCGAAGAACGCACCTATTAGCAGAAGCTCACTGACCTGGCCCTCCAGTCCACTCTTGAAGTTACGGACGCCGAGTTTGACAAGGTCTTTGCCGTGAATGTCAAGGCCATCTACTACTCCGCCAACGCCGTCGTCCCGTACATGCAGAAGCAAGGGCAAGGCGGCTCGTTCGTCACCATCGCATCAACGGCAGGGATCCGTCCCAGAGGCGGTTTGACGTGGTATAACGCCACAAAAGCCGCGGTGATCAACGCTACGAAGTCCATGGCCGTGGAGTACGCGAAGGACAACATTCGGTTCAACAATGTGTGCCCGGTGGTGGCGCTGGGTACTGGACTGTAAGTGAGACTGAGAGTTCGTTCAGTAGTATGTGAAGCTAACGGGTCCTCCAGGACGAGCTCGTTTCTGGGACGTCCGGAGAATGAGAAAACGTTCATGGCAACTATCCCGCTCGGACGCGGCTCGACTCCGAAAGACATCGGCAATGCGTGCGCTTTCTTGTGCTACCCGGAATCCAACTTCCTCACCGGGATTGATATACCGGTCGATGGTGGGCGATGCGTCTAGGCAGCGGAGGTGCTGTCGAGCGGGCGCAGACTCCTGAACCTTTGCGCGTTGCATGAAACGTACCATCAGACGATGGGCAGAGATCCCGAGCTTTTCGTACGAGCCTCTGTACCTATATCAAAGCTCACTTCTTTGCGCTCATACCGTCCAAGAAACCTCTCAAAAAGATTGCCGCAGCCATGGCACCGGGATCAGGAGGTGCGTCCTGCTGTGTCTCCGCGCCCTGCTCACCCACATACGCCGCTACGCAAAAGTCAGCACCAAATCCACACAAATCCTCTCTGATATCCACTCACCTCTCCCAAACGTCGCCTTCATCCCCCTCGTACTCTGCGCCCCCTTCTCCGCCGCCTCAACCGCCTTCCCCAGATCCGCCTCCCCCTCCAGCGTCTCGCAAAACGGAATCAACGCATCCATGACCGTGCGCCCACCCTGCCTCGCACTAGTGTACCCCATCAGATTCTTCAGGGCCTGCCCAGCCGCCTTTCCAGACCTCTTCACATCCACCTCCAACCCCTCCCCTTCCCTCGCCACCGCAAGCCTCAGTTGCGAAGTATACGACGCCAACACGATGCTGATGATAGCCGCTAGCGTGCCGCCGATTTCTTCGACAGCGGCTTCGACTTCGTCCAGGATGTGAAACAGCGCGCCGGATTTGCAGAGGCCGGAGTCGAGTTTGGCGAGGACGCCTTTGCACATGCTTTCGACCGCTTCGCCGCAGTCGCCGTCGCCCATTTGGACGTCCCATTTCGTTATGTCGGGTTCGGCTTTGATGGCTGCCGTGCAGGCGGCGCGGAGGGCGGATTCGATGGTGCTGGGATCTACTTTTGGGCCTTTTTCTGTTGTGGCTTCTGTGGTGTTGTTTGAGCTGGGTTGTGCTTGCTTTTTGGGGAGGTGGGATTCTTTGTAGCCATTACGCGGCCAGGCGGACGCTTTGGTGTCTCTGTCGAGTAGGTGGAGGAGGGTGTGGATGGAAGTGTTGGTTTGGCGTTCGATGCCGCTTACGTTGAGTAAGGAGATGGACCACCCGGGGGCGTTGAGTGACGTCTCGAAGCATGATACGTGGATGCGAGATGGAGTGATTTTCCAGTCTCTCTCCAGCACTTTCCTCGTAATAGTCGTCAGAGCCTCGAGCTCAAAGTTCGACATACCGCCAAAGTTATTTATGAGTAGGCACACGACATCGTCCGGGTTGAAATCCACGAACGCCCGGTCTTTGTCTTCAGGGTCCAAGCAGTACTTCAGCATATCCGAGACAATCTCCTCAATAGCAGGCATAGGTGTCTTCTCGTGCAAACCAGGCTCATTATGGATGCCCATGCCCAGGACGTACGTGTCGTCCGGTACTGACCGATGGTGTTCCCGTCCCGGAATATGGCAATGATCCAGCGAAGAACCAACGGTAACAGCATTAGCATTGACAGCCTCACCAATCTTCATGCACTTGTCAAAATCGTAACCATCCTCCGCCGCACTCCCGCACAGCTTCAGAACATACATATTGGCGGCCAAGCCTCTCCGTCCGGTGTTCTCAGTCTGCTTCCTACCCAGCGCTACATCGTCGGTCATTCGCAGAATGGCAACGTTGTGCCCCATACCCGCCGCCTTCTCCCTCGCCAGCCCAAAGTGCAAATTATCGCCTGTGTAATTTGTAATGCACAGAATGATGCCGGCGTCGGACGGGACGTGGCTGATCGCAGCCATGACCTGCTTGGTCGACGGACTGGCAAACACCTCGCCGTTCACGGCTGCTGCCAGCATACCGTCGCCGACGTATCCGCTCCATGCTGGCTCGTGCCCACTGCCGCCTCCTGATATGACGGTGACTTTGGAGGGATGGTGCGTTTTGGAGTAGACGACTTTGTTCGGCGCATCGAGAGCCAGGTGCTTGTTTCGAGCTACGAGGCTCTCTAGACCGAGCACTACTACGCCCTCGGTGCTGGGGAAGAAGTGCTTGGTGCTCATGCTTGCGAGTCTTTGAGGGTGCTAGATGAGGTTGTCGTGGGAGTGGAGGATGCTTGAGAAGGAAGGAGACTGTCTACCGTCTGAACAAGACATAGGAGAATACTGCTCTCACCTCTTCTACCTCCCTTCGTGTGATCGCATGCCGAAGACTGGAGCGTAAGGTACCCCACTCACCTTGAGCTCCCTCGAATTTACCCATGACGTGAGGCGAGGTGAGGAAAAGGCGGAAGGCCGTTTCCCTACTAGCCTGATGCTGGACTGTGTAGAACTATTCCAGTCGTCAGAGCGCGTCGACAGCTTTTAATGAGCTCGTCGTGTGGATGTTCTTGTGACCGTCAGGTGCGAATTAGAAGGCTCGCGGAATTCCGATAGTGCAGCCTCCGGTCCGATTTTGCCACCACGAACGTCACGTGGCGCAGCCTCATATCAGTCGCCAAGCCAGGGCACGGCCATGTGAACTTGTGAAGCATCGGAAAACTTCGCGCTTGTGTATTCTGCCCTGTCCCGGACCTAGACATTGACCCGTCTTGCCGTGCTCTCCGGAGTGTGTGCCCAGAGACGGCGGGTATCGTGACCAGACAACCACCCACACAAGTGCACCCTCGAACATGATCAGGACTTAGGACTTCCGGAGCCGCACGGCCAACATGATCTACTCACACCACTCCTCTCTGCCCGCGAGCTATGACTAGGTACCATTGCATACACGACCTTACTTGCCGCAGAAACAGCCGCCGAACAGGTGCTGGGCGAGTAGGACGAAGAGTTCGAAGGCGTCAACACACACCACATCATGGACGAAGTCGATAAAAGACGGCATAGACGAGGCCGACAGTAGACGGTGTACACGAAATCGCGAAATTGCCGGAGCTCCAAGGGCATCGCTGCAGCAAGCGCGAGCAAAGCGCAAAGAAAGAAAATATCGCTCCTTGGTAGTAGGCTCACCCGCAAGTCGGACAACCCAATTCCTCGTCGAATAAAATACCTCTCAATCATGCTCTTGCATTCCCCTTTGGCCACGGCCTAGTAAGTCACCTTCGTGTCCTCAGTGGCCAAAATTTCGAAAGTACGCTCCGGCGACAACTTGATCCTCGGGCATCCGGCGTAGGACGCATCCATCGTTGCGTTCATAAACTTGTGTGAGGTTGTAGGTGAGAGTCGCAGACGCGAAGGTCGGGAGGAGAACGCTCATGATGGTGGAGAACTTCATGACGGCGGCTTGAGCGATCAGAAGGCTTGTAATGAACGTGTTGATTGACCGTAAACGAATGTGGTGAATCGTCAACGAAGACTGATGGGGACGGTGGACGAAAGAATCGAAGGGAATGAAGGGTGACGGGCTGTTATCTTTGTAGACCGCTCGCAAGCTCATCACCCACTTCACGCCTGGTCTTCAGCTACGCCGCCTACTGCTCGGTCAATGCGCCTACGTCAATAAAGTTTAGAACATCAGGCCACCAACACCGCCCTTATTTTACCCTCATCAGTGGCTCAGTATAGCCGTTGACGTGGTTCCCGGGTTCCTGCAGATCGCCATGCAGGTCCGAACGCACAAGACATATACCACTGTACGTACACTGGTGCAGGGTCTCGATTAGGTTCGCAGAAGGCGGAGAGTGGAAGTTGGGGGTCCAGTATAAGGTTCTGGTCGCCATACATCTTTACTTGTACTAGGTAGATCTCGTCGTCTTTGGCGAACCGGTGGACCGTGATGCAGTCTAGACCAAATTGCGTTCATGCACGTCTTCACTGCCCAGGGGCAAACCTTTTTCGTAACGATGTCGATCCTGTGCTCAAGTGGAGTGCGACTTGGTCCATGCGAGAAGACCATACAGCGCACGCCTGGATAAACAAGAGACCTTTGTAACGTTCTGCGCACGGTGCGGAGAATCAAAGCTATGCGCGGACGATGGCATCTGCTGACACCCCTTTGGCGGAAAACCGTCGCCCCCTCATTGCAGTGTCGATGCCCATCGACTGTCAAGCAGCTACACCTCTCCCTCGCAACAATCACAGCACATCCATCTCATCCCCACCCCCCACAACCGGAAACCTCCCCTGCAACATCTCGCTCCGCCGATCCAACTCACCAGTGTACTCCCTCCGCACATCCGCCAGCGTCACCAACCTCCTCTTCGCCCCTTCCCGATGCACACCCGCGACCGGTTCAGCCAGAAACCACGCCTCGTCCTCCCCGCAACATGCCAGCGTGTTAATGAGCAGCACATAGCACCGCAGCACCGTCTCGTCTTCCGGGTCTTGCGTCGCGCCGCGGTGCGCCGGCGCGTGGCGCAGCCACTCGAGGTGCTCGTGGAGAATCTCTGCCGCGCCACGGAAGTCGGAGCGCTGCGTGCGAAAAGCATAGAGGATCTGGTAGTAAGGGGTCGCTGTGTTGTTGACGGCACTGGCGAGAGCGAGGTCCTTTTTGGCCATATCTTGCAGCGCTTTGTCGACGTCTTGTATGATGGCCTTGTCGAATGGCAGGGTTAGGATCGTAGGCACGCAGTCCTGCTTTACGCACGCATCGATGAGCTTCTTTAAGCCTGAGCGCTTCATGGGCGAGTCCTCAATTTGCATCAATGCTGCGCAAGCTTCGTCAAAGCGTCCAGTGAGCAGCAAAGCGGTGAAGAGTCTATTGAGGATTTCGTCTCTTGACTCCTTGAGCCGGAGTAGCCTTGTCTCCTCCTGCGCTGCGTCGATTCGGTCAAGCGCGGGACTCTCCTGCTGACTCTTCTGCTTGTCCAGCCTAGCCATCGATCGCGAGAAGTTCGTCAGCTCCTCGGTGTTCTCCAGCGCTAGCTGTGCAAAGTCGGCGTCGTAGGAGTACACTTTCAGCTTCTCGAACAAAGCGGCGACGTGCTGAAAATACGCTGATTTGCCGCCGCCAAAGGCATCTTGTTCGTGCGGCAGAATCAGATTCGCAGTGTCTTTCATTCTGCCGGCCGCCATGCCGTCGGCTGCCTCTTGGAAGTCAAGGCTGGCTTGCGCGTACTCGCCGATCATCACCCGGAGGCGAGCTTGCACGTATAGTGACCAGGGCGACCTTCTACCCATGAATGGCAGGAATTCCACCGCCAGGTCGACCTCCTTGGCTTTGACTAGTCGCGAGAGGATGTGAGTAGTCGTACCATCCCAGCTCGCTTCATCGAGTGATGGGCCGCAGATCCATGTGCTGCTCCACAGGGTGAGCAGCTTAGGCATGCTCGCGTGCTCCTCTGACATGCACGCCTCCCAGTCCCCAATGAAGATGTCTTCCAGAAGCGTGACGGTGCTGGTGATGTCGACCTCCTTCTCGACCGACCTGTGCGCACCGTCGATCTTTGTCGTCTTCTCTCGCCGATGTCCGGCTAGCCACAGCAGCAACTGGGTCCTCTTCAATCGCGTCACAGCCGCCTTGTAAACCACATCGGCGTGGAATTCTTCGTCCAGATCGCCTTCTTCAAGATCCCCAATCATGAATGCAATCAACGCGAGGATGTCGAACAGCATAGACTCTGCTTGCATGAGCATCTCTCGTGCTACCTCGACGGTGAAAAGAACGCCGTATCGACCTAGCACCAGACGATCGTCCAATTTCGCAAGCGTGGTATGGTCATCAAGCCATTTCAGCAACGACGTGAAGGTTTCGTCGTTCAGCCCGACGATGCCTCCGAAAGCCTCCAAACCCTCGTCCAGCGCGTCGAAAGCATCATCGGTGATCTCGTTCTTCATGCTGCTCTCCTCAAACAGCGCCAAGGCACGATTCTCTCCAGCTTCCACACGCTGCGATCGAGAAGCACCGCGGCGAGCGGTGACCTGGAGCTTCTCATTCGCGGCGAAAGATAGTGTGCTCCGCAGTTCCCGCGCAGCGAATAGAAGCTGAGTAAGCGCTACTTCTTCAGCCGGCGTGTCGGTTTTCATCTGGTCATGATGCATCTCGCTCGCATTCCCGGACAGCAGATGAGCATTCGCACTCCGCCTCTCCAAAGCGCTACAAGCCCTCACAGGCGCCACGAAGTCCGCACAGACACTCCATGGCAATTCCGTGTCGGCATCAAATGCGAAACCTATGGACTCGTGCCGCCGGCTGTGCAAATGCGCGAGGACGGACCAGAAAGCTTCCCATTGAGCGTGAATGTCCTGCTGGTATCGTTGGTAGTCCGGCTGATCGTTTGGCGATCGGCGAAGAATGACTTTCGAGCCGATCGCTGATGTAAGGCGCTGTTCCAGCGGCTGATCGGCAGCTTTCAAGCCTCTGCCCGTCGCTGTGCCAGACAGGCGACGACCTTCGCGGTAGATGTGCAGCGCGGTCTCTATGGAAGCTGTGCTGAAGCGGTCGGGGTGGAACAGGAAGTGCAACCACCGCTCGCTAGGCGTTATCGTACTCTCCGTGCTGATTTCTAGGTCTCCCGGATAGTCGGCGTATTCCTTGAGTTGCTCGACCGTCGAAGAGCCTGTGTCCACCTTTGACCAGCCCCGGGACCAAGCGTCCATGATATCGACGTTCTGGTCTTCCATTGACAGATTGAATGTGAGCATGAAAGTACTGCAGAGCGCGCCGCTCCTGGCTCGTATCCACAGCTGTGTGTCTGACCATTCGTGCCCAGGCTGCACGTGGAAAGTGTCGAGATGCCAGATATTAGTGTTTAGTAGCTCGTCAACGGGCGGTACCAGCTTAGAATCGGCGGCCAGGTCCTCTAGGCGCACCCCTTCGATGTCCGCGGTGCGAACGTGTTTGACGCCGTAGATCTTGAACTCGTGGTTCTTCGGCGAGTGAACGATGATGAAGTACTGCTCGTGGGCGTCGACCCTGCTGACGGCTGTGGTGTCCTGGATGCTTGGCTGTGCAGGCAGTGTGACGATCTGCAGCAACCGCCCTTGTTCCGCGGAAAGAGTATACGGCTGTCGACTGTCCTTCTGCCCACTCTCGCCTGCCAAGTCTCGCTTCATAATCACCTTCCCAGTCGCGGTACTCAAAGCCCGCAGGCAGTGGTCCAGACTCACAGTCCACACAAATTTCCCATCCGGACTGACCGCCATATCGGCGACCGCACTGGGATCCAGCTCCAGGTTTCCATACCTCACCGTCGGTCTCCCAGCGAACGGATTATAACCCTTCAGCGTTAAGGTACCTACCCATCCACCCTCGCCGTAGAACGTCTCCCGCCACTGCGCCCCGCTCTCACCCGCCTTCCGCCGCAAATGCACCAACCCGCCATCAGCCAACGACACAAGTAGCTCCAAGCTACTGACCGCATGGAACCGATAAACACTCCTCGCGCTCAAAAAAGTACCCGGAAACCTCTTGATGCACGTCCTCGCATCAAACTCCCCAGGCACGCTCGCCCGCGTAAGCAAATCCCTCTTCAACGTCACAGTCAGCAACTCCTTCCCTCCCGTCAACACAAAACACTCCAGTGTATCATTTTCTACGGCATCCCCGAATTGCACGCCATTCTCCAGAATCCCGTCCCCAACCGCGAGGCGGAAGGTCAACCAACTATCCCCAGCATCCTCATTATATCCACTGTCTTTCACCAAATCCACAGCCTGTATCTCCAAGATCTTGCGCTCGTCGAGAACGCGCCAGAGGATATTGCGCGGGGAGCGGGGCGCAGAGCGGAAGAAAACGGAGGCTTCGGTTGCGAGGTGTTTGCGCGCGTAGCTGGCTTCGTCGTTGGTACTGCTGATGTCGTCGAAGGGCCGTTTGCTGCCGGCGCGGGTGAGGGTTTGGCGGAGGGAGGAGCTGGCGGCGGTGTCGATGTTGAGGATGTGGGAGGGGGAGGCCGGGTGGGGTGTGAGGCGGGTTTCGCGGTAGAGGACTGGTGCTTGGGCCATGGTTGCGCGATGGTGGCCCAGATGTAAGGAGTAGTGCGATGGGCGTGGCTCAAAGAAACGGATTGTGACTTGGATTGCACAAACAAGAAGATGTAGTTTGAGAGACGCGGAGCGCGAAGCTGGAGCAGTGCTGCCTCAGGCAAATAGATGACCGCGATGACCGTGGAAGCTCTGATTGAAAGACTCACTTATTACATGAACTTGGCGGCGGTTTTTTTTGATTGATGAAGCAACAATATCTGGTCTAGCATGCAAGCACAGTATCTTCAATGTAAATCTGCTTCGTCGCGGTCCTCAACGCTGCCCGCATACGAACCACCAAAGCGCCATCGCTGTGCTACGTAAATCATGCAAACCCAAGAACACCGCCCGAATCTCATACCCCATCTACACATCATGCGTCTTGTTTCCTCTGGGTTTCTAGTCCTTCTCCAGATCCTTCGGGCTAGGATCCGAAATCCCCTCCTCCGTAATCGCAAACATGCAATCGCTTTCCGGCAAGCACGGCGAATCGTAAATCTTACATATCCTCGTCTCCCCCCTTCCCTTCTTCAAACTCAACCTCGTCGTGCTAGCATGCGCGATGATATTGCCTCCAATAGGCTTCTTCGGATCCGGATTGAACATGGCCGAGGGCCCGCCATCCACCTGCGCGACGACTTGGTTGGTGATGAGCACGGCGATCCCGAACTCGTCGGCAAGTCGCTGCAAAGTACGCATGAACTTGGCGAGATGGGTCTGCCGGCTCGAGAGCTCGCCGCGGCCGTTGAAGTCGGTGCGGTAGAGCGAGGTGGCCGAGTCGACGACGAGGAGCGAGAAGCGCGTCTCGGTCATCATCTGCGCGGCCTGGTTTAGGAGTTGCAGCTGGTGGTCGCTGTTGTAGGCGCGGGCGTACGCGACGTTGTCCAGGACTTCCTCGCCGGAGAGGCCGTAGCGGTTTGCGACGCTGAGGAGGCGGACGGGGCGGAAGGTGCCTTCGGTGTCGATGTAGAGGCATTTGCCTTCGCCTCCCCCCATGTCGAAGGGCAGTTGGCAAGTCACGGCGAGCGTGTGGCAGATTTGCGACTTGCCTGTGCGGAATTCGCCAAAGACCTCAGTAATACTGCCGGTCTCGATCCCGCCGGCGAGGAGAGTGTCGAGCTGCTTGCTGCCTGTGGTGATGGAGATGAGCTCCGAGCGTCGCGCGTGCATCTCCGTGGCGGTCGTGAAGCCCATAGGCACTAGCTTCGAGGCTATACAGAAGTCAACATTCCATCTCAGGACTCATACAGGATAGTACCGTACCCTCCGTCAAAATTTTGGTTGCCTTCTGCTCCGAAATGCCTTTGATCTGCTCCAGCGCTTTCCTCGGCCTACACCGTAATCGCCATCAGCACACACCCATCTACCACACATCACCCTTCGCCTATAACTCACGTATATGCCACACTCTCCACAGTATTGTACCCCCCATCAATAAACAGCTGTATATCCCGCTTCGTCAGGCCCGCAACGCCTTCCAGCGCGCCGAGCGGCGTGGGCGCTCCCGGTCCGCCGGCGTGTCCATCTTCGTACCCGGACTCCGAGGGCTCTTCTTCGGCGCTCATCGTTGCGAGGGGTCTAGTCGATGGGGGTGGGATGTGAGGGTGTTGACGTGGATGAGTGAGGTGAGGTGCAGTGGCGATCGAAAGACGCGTAAGGTAACGCGACGCGCCGTGGATGACGGGAAGTGCCGCGACGCGCTAGGTAGACGAGGTCACGCCGGACTCCGAACGTCCAAATTCACGAGATCGCCCACAACCATCCATGAATCACTGCACGATCAGGCCGCCCTTCGCAACCGTATAACGCGATCAGGTGTAAGCGATACCAGCTTTTTCATCTCCGCAAGCTCCGGGCTTTGAAGGATGAGGTGGGCACCACACACATCGATGGCAAATCAAGATGGGCGAATCCATACAACAACGCAGAAACCTTTGCTGGACAAAGGATCGTTCAGCAGCTCAACTAACTTATACCGACCAAAGTATACACAAGAATCGAACAGAGTCCCAGCTCGTTCCCCTGGCGCCCATTAATCCTGCAGCATGGTCCTCGTGTTCTCGTAGCCCACTGACCGATGACCCATACACCCAATCGTACGCCCCTTCATTACTGTCCCCGAGCGATATCCTGCGCGTACCCAGATCCCCAACACAAACCCCCGTTCGTACGCTCCCTGATCGCAAAGAGATCCTATACCCGCCGTGCCGGGAACCAAGCCGCGTAGACGTCATTCCTTAACCCAAACACCAAAACAGCCTCGAGCCCGAATATCCGATCAATCCATCACTACAAAGCGTACCAATCCGATTATTACTGAAGAAGATCCTCCAAGTGCTCCCGGAACTTACTCAAGAATCACCCGGCTTCACCTTGACCTCTGGCGCTTGAGCGTTCTGCGGTTGTAGCGCTTGGAAAAGTCCTTGCTTGTCTTTTCGCGGAGTAGGTGTCGCTGCCTCTGCGACCTTTGGCGTAGCAGGCGTATCGTCGAGACTGACTGTCTTCATTTCGTCGGCGTTGTGGTCAACGTCAACGCCTGAGTCTGCTCTCGGCTCTTCGGGTTCCGCTTTGGGTGCTCCGGCACTTGCTTGGCTCTCGACGGCTTTTGGCGTTTCGAATTTCGGCGCGTCTTTCGCAGCAGACTTCGGTGTATGTCGTTGGTCTGCAGATATCTGCCTGACGTGGTTGTGCACCTCCTTCAATTGACTCTCCGGTTTCGGTGTCGTCTCCCGCTTCGGTACCGCGCCCGGAACCGCTCCCAACTCCGCTCCCTGCCCCGACTGGCCCCGTTTCCGCCCCCCAAAATAATGCCACGGCTTCTCCTGTTTAGCAGTCCCGTCCTGGCTCGCCGGCCGCTCGGGATGATCTCCAATATCCGTAATCCTGCTGAACAGCCCACGCTTTTTCGGCAGCTGCTGTGCCGACGCAGGCTTGTCCTGAATATCCACGTCCTCGAAATCCGGCAACGGCTCCTCTTGAGTCTGCGCGGGCACTTGGCTCGGTCTCGTAAACGAGTTCGAGGATCTCGGCGGCGGAGGCTGGAACGTCCGGCTGTCGAAGGAGGCCCGCGGTCGGCCGCCTTCGTAGGTGGCTTGGAGGACGGGGCTGCGGGCGGAGATGTCGAAGGAGCGGCGGTAGGAGTCGAAGGATTCGCGGGAGATGCTGAATTGGTCGTCGCTGGCATTGAGGTGGCCGCGGTAGTTGGTTGAGGTTGTCGAGCGGCTGGAGTGAGTGGACCAGAAGGACTTGCGCTCGGTGGGGGAGGGTGGGAGGTAAACGCCTGAGTCGTTAATCTCTGTGGGTCGGAGCGTTAGTTTGCTAGCGACCTGAGGCATTGGTGAGAATAGATACTCACCACTCAGCTTGTACTCGGCCGAGTCCTTCTCTTTCTGGACGTCGACGGGTTGCACGCCGGGTGCAACACTGGGCTTTTGCTCAATACCATTGGTGAAGGCAGGCCGCACGTTCTCGTCCTGCTTGCGGAATGGGTTGCGGATGATGGGCATGTTGGGCTGTTGCGGATGTGATGTCGTCGAGTGTAGAAGCCGGAAGATTGATCTATACACAGCAGAAGTATGCGATCCGAAAGTGCTGCTCGTCACCAATGCGCGATCAATGTCGTGTGTAGTGTGTGTTAGTGGGACTGTATAGGATGGTCTCACTAAATCGTTGGAAGGTCAACCAGACGGCAGACCGCGGAGGTGGAAGCAGCCGAGCGCAAGGATGACGGGGATGCGGCAAGCACGGCGACGCACTCGGAACGTCGGCAAGCCCTCACTCAACCTTAGCCACACCTCGCAAATCTCATCATCTACGGCGTTAACAAGGTCAATAGGTATTGATGATGACCTCGGGTCATGCAACTTCCGTCAAGTTGAGGTGTGAGTGGCACGAAGTACCTGTACCTACTACAGTACGGGGTGAGCGCTGTACGCGTCGCAAGGTTCGGCAGACTCGCCTTCATGTTGCATGTAACTCCCTCGACCGCCACTGTTCCCACGCATCCGCGGGCGCGCAAGTCTAGATGCAGATGTACATTTTGTGTTCCTACATACATGTACGAGCAAGCTGAAGAGACATACAGGCCGCACTGAGCCGAGGAATCACAGATGAGGACAGCGTGCCGCACGAGCCAGCAGGGGCTGGGCCCGTGACCAGACAACCATGTGCTGCGCAGGATCGAGCCCCTAGAGATATCCATCATGCGAACGCTGCTCGTCAGGTGAGCAACCGCAGGGGCGGCGAGGTGTTGTAATCATTCTTGAGCAGAGGAGCGAGACTGGATTAGACGGGGTAGCGTAAACTGCCGGATGCTCCACTGTTCCGTAGTAGCTGGCTGCGTTTGGCTCTCAAAGGTCCATACTTCTGTATGGGTACCATGATACATACAGCGTCCGTTCACTCATTCATCCATTTCCACCTCTACGCTCTTCATCACCGCTCCGCTACGCAAATAACGACAAATCCAACGGCACACTACTCCCCCTCCCAGCTCTGTACCTCTTCGGCCCTCCGGTAAACGGGCGAGGTTGCGGTAAGGCGTCATCAGGCTGGAATTTCCACCGTGCATCCTGCACCGCTGGTCTATTGCCTGCGCCTCCTCCTCCACCGAGAGCCAGATTACTACCGCTAGCGCCTCTCGCTCTTTCCGACCCGTTAGTAAGGGTATAGGAGGGCGTACTGGAGAGGGTATAGGCCGACGCGTCCATCGGTCTTATGGGCGCGTTTGAGTTATTTTGAGGTGTTTGGCCGATACTCATCCCGCCTGCCGTGGGTATACCTCCGAAATCCATTGCTGAACCCCGGCTCGGTGGCGCAGAAGGTGGTGGAGGAGGCGCGGGCATGGAAACCCGTCTTTGTGACGGTGGTGGAGGGGGTGGCGGCGGTGGTGGCGATGACACGCCCATCATACCCTGAGGTGGGTTCGCGGGTCTGCTAGTTACTGCGGAAGGCGGGGGAGGTGGCGGGGGAGGAGGTGCTGTGCCTGGTGTTGAGGGTGGGGTCCCGCTGGGTGCTGGTGGAGGAGGTGGAGGTGGTGCGGCTGGACTGGATGCTCGGAAGGCATTGCGAGCTGCTTGTGCGGCTAGATTTGTTTCTCGTCCTATACCGTTCTGTGGTGTTGGCGGGGGGAGTGACGGTGCACTGGGTATGATTGGCGCAGTGCGAGCGGCCATTGGCGGCGGTCGAGGGGCACCAGAAGGTGGTAAAGGAGGAGCTGATGGCGGCGCAAAGTTGCTCTGTCCTGCAGCTGACGGTGCAGCGGAGAATGCGGATGCTGAGGAGGGTTTGCGCGAAGCTGGAGGCGGAATTGGAGGCTTCTTGCCTATTGGTGGTGGCGGTTTCGGTTTCGTAGCAAACGGTGGGCTGGAATTTACGCTGGCGACTGAGGGTCGGAGGTTGTTCCGCAGTGCCGCTACGCCCGGCGGTGGAGGTGCAGCAGCCGAAGGTGGTAACGGTGGTGCGCCGCCGGGTGGTCGTAGTGCTAAGCCGTTCGGTGGTGCGGGTGGTGCTCTTGGTGCACTGCCCGACGAACTTCGCGCGTTGGTCTCCGGGTCCGAGTCGTACATATTGACGCCACCTGCGCTCTTCCGCAGTTTCGGCATACCTCCCGCGAAGATACCTCCTAGCTGTGGTGCGGACTCCATACCCATAGCCGCGCTTCCTCCTTGGTCGCTGTTACTCCGCGCGCGGTTCCCGCTTGCTGGAGCTGGAGGTCGTAGTCCAGGCACGGGCGGAGCTCCTCCGGCCGGTGGACCCGCCGATGCAGAGCTCGTCTTAGCATCTATGATAGGTGCCGATCGGTCGTTCACTACAGTCTTCTTGAGTCGCGTGCCCTTGGATATATCGCCAAGTAATGCTCCCTGCGGAGCTCCGTTAGTCCCAGTTCACATCCACCTTATCACCTGCCGTCCAATCGTCCTCGTCCTCGTCTACTTTCGCCGTGACTTACTCTTCCCTGGGCTACATTCGCGGGTGGTCTCGTTGGGACTCCTCCCGGCGGTGGAGGAGGCGGAGGAGGAGGACCTGCTGGAGTCAATACCGATCTCAGTACAAGGGCTGTGAATCTCGCTCACCTCCAAAGCCAGGTGGCGGAGGCGGAGGAGGAGGAGGGGGTGGTGGCATCTTGGAAGGCCGTTCGTATGCGCTGGGGGAGTCCTTGTTCGCTCAAATCTTATCGAGTGTGCGGTTGGGTGCGCATTTGATCCGAGGTCGCAAAGGATAAGAACTGGCGGAATAGGACTCTTGGTAGCTCTATAAGGCCTAGGTATCCAGTGGTGTTGCCTGTACGAGCGTCGTAATGGTTTGCCATGCGTGATGGACGTCGGGTCGGGTTCTGAGGAACTCGCAGCCACAGTCACACCTCAGGCTCCTCCCCTCAGCCACATGTACCGGATGAGGGCCCCACGTCACCTCACGGCGCAATTGTTGTCGCTCGCGACCTCACCGACACTCACATCGCGACCAGAAACCACGACACTCACACATGGAGCTGGGACGGATCACCATCTGCCGGGAGTGCCTGGCAGCCCTGCGAACACCACTACCAGGTAGACCTAGCTTCGCACGCCTTGCAGTATCCTTCGCCCAACCGCGAACAGGACGGCGCAGCATCTCCGCGAAAATACACAACGAACGTCTACGAGCCACGTCGGCCGCCGCGCCTGTACCCCGTAAGCAAGCGGTCCGCGTGTTGGAGTCGCTCCTGGTGGCCGCCCGAAGCGCGCACACTGTCTCCGCACAAGACCTCACCGCGCTGCACTCCCGCATCCTCGATCTCGCCAACACAGCACTCAGACCGGAAGGCGGAAAGCTCCCGACTGAGCAGCGAGTACTCTATGTTCTCGAACAGCTCCAAGCGCTGGCTAAGAACTTGATCGATGGCCAGGAGCTGGAAACGGCAGGCACGCATCGCCCCGCCACCTCTCAAGAAAGCTCGGCAACTTCCGCCCTTCTCGGCTCGGTCAACACCCGGCCGTACCCATCTTTCATATCTCAAGCCTCTCTCCTCAACCTTACGAGCGAGAAAGCAGAAGAGATCCTCCGCCACCCCACCATCTTCATCAACCCGGCCATCCTGAAGTCATACGTTGACCTCCAAACCCTCCTCCATCAGCCCTCTAGCTTACCGGATATCTTCGACCTCTACGCCCGCAAACCCATTCCTTCCCTCTCCGCGACGGGAAACGTAACCTACGGCATCCCATCTCCTTCTAAAATCAACTCCGCCATCCCAACCCCAACCGCGTACTTGGCCCTCCAATCCGCCATCTCCGCTCACAACCTCTCGCTCTGCCTAGACATAATTACCACCTCCTTCTCTGCCCCAGCTTACCGCCGCGCCTTGATCATCCGCCGTGCAGCTCTCCCCTTCGCCGGCCTCGCCATTCTTCCCTTAGCCGCCTATACCGCCTCCCAAGCCTTCGCCACCCAATTCCAAACCTCCATGTCGCCGTCCTACGCTACCGGCATCGCCTTTGCCGGTATCATGGCTTACACCATCCATGTCTCGACCATAGGGTACGTAGCCATTACGACTTCGAATGATCAGATGGATCGAGTGACGTGGGCGCAAGGTGTGCCGCTGTGGGAGAGATGGGTGCGGGAGGAGGAGCGAGCGGCGGTGGATGCTTTGGCGGGGAAGTGGGGGTTTGGGACCCGCAACCAGAGGGGCGAGGAGGAAGGGGAGGAGTGGAGTGTTTTGAGAGAGTTCGTGGGGCTCAGAGGGATGGAGTTGGATCGGGCGGAGTTGATGGAGGGAATGGAGTGAGCGAGGAAGGATTTCGCTCGTATGTGGGGTTTTCGAGCAAGCGGGTGGCAATGGACGAGGCTTTCGCAAAGTGGGGAACAAAGGGAGTTGGAGGTTGGTGTCCAAGGTCACCCACATCGCACGCGCTTCACTTCGGGCAGCCACCACCGGTGTTGTAATCATCAGGTCATCCGCGATTTACCTTCAGCCAAGTACCCGAAGCATGCTTCCAGCCGAGATACAACAGCGGGGCTGGAGACACGCTCGGCAAGGCTAGACCCACAAACATCGTTCCGGCAACATCTATCTATCCGCCAGCAAGACAACGAGCGTTATAGCTTGGTACAAGCACGCTAGACATTCGACTCTCCTGGCCTTGCACGCACTTGTCTGCCACGCGCCGGCTAAGAGCGTCGCAGCGTGGCTTTCATTACCACTCCTCAGCAGACGACACTTTCAAGGTCCCCTTCGCTTGCATAGACCATGACCGGCCTAGTCTCTGGGGCAGCACTATACGTGTCGTCGGCAAAGACCACTCGTACCGTGATTATGGCCGAGTCTGGCTGATGAGAGTCGTCCGCTCAGCTTCATCAGTCTCGCCCAGCCGAAAAATTGCGGACGGGGACTAGAACGACGCCATGCATTGTGTGCCATCGAACCGCTCCCTCTGAGAGCTCACAACTGCCGTCTACCCTTGTGGGGTTAAAAACAGGTATCACGCCATGTTGCGTGGAACACTCCCCACTTTTTTCAGAGTAGTGGCGACAAGACCTTGGTTGCCAGCGATGCTATAGCGACGTGCGAGTGTATAGACGGGAACGATGGGGAGGTAGAACACCCTCTAAATTTTCGTACATACCTCGTCTGCGCTATTTCCTACGTATAACTACGTGCGCAACCACTCGCCTAGGTTTTCATCCGGCATTCGTGGTGCTTTCCTCTCTTACTCGAATGACCACCATCGTCTGACGGTCCGCTCGATACCCTGATTATGGGTTGGCTGCTGACTCCGATGGCTTCGTTTTGCCTAGTGAGCATGATGTGCACTGCCATTTCGAGGCGGATCTCTCTCTCCCAAGTAGATATCGAGTAGCTTCGTCATCACATCCCAATCACCGCTACTGGGTGCTTCGTCCCGTCGTCATGACTGGATGATAGCGTCCTCCTGATATTCTCTAGAGGCTCGTTCGAGACTGACACCGGGTCGCACGACTACACAGCAGCGGTACTACGTTCCTGTGAGGCCGTCTGCTCCCGATGACACTAGCCTCGAAGGTATTGGTCACATGTGTGGAGCATGGTTATTACACTGTGCCCAATTGTGTCCCAGTCTCCCGTCGAGAGACTGATTGAACGCCAGACTTGATCTCCTCAATGAATTTCAGTCCACTCGAGCATTCTCCCTCCATCTTTGTTTCCTTGCTAGCGGCGCACATTCATCATAGGTGCACTCCGTCGTCATCCTCGTCTCCGTCAAGCTGCGCCGCCAGCTGCCGCCTCAGCTCTTCATCCGTCAATCGCCCGCTCGGCGCACGTGGGGCAGCAACCTCGCCGCTGATAGCGCCGTTCCCCGTCGCATGCTGTCCGTTCGCTCCATTCGTCACTCCATTCGTACCACCCACATCCACCTCCCCATCCCCTTCTGGCCCCTCCCGCAAATCCTCCGGATCCCTCATCCACACCATCCCCCTCCTCTCCACTTCCGCCTTCAACAATCCCAGCCTCCCATTCATTCGCCCAATCACCTGCAGATTCTCGAACATGGCTTCCCGGCACTCCGCGTCGCCTTCATCGGCAAAAGGCATCATTTGCTCGTTGCTTTCGCGGAGGCGAGTGATGCTATTGCGGATCTCGGCGGCTTTGCTGTGGAGGGTATCGAGGGGCAGTTCTTCGAGGGCAGCGGCGAAGCGGGAGGGATCTATTGGGTTGGTGGGGTCGGCGGGGATGGCTGGTGGTGGTTGTGCTGTTGATGGGGGAGGGTTGCCGTTTGCAGGGGGAGGCCAGGTCAGTATTGCCATGGCGATCAGCGTTCTACGGTCGTGTCTTTGAGGTGATGGTTTGGGTGTTCAGCGAGTCTGTTGAATAAATGTTTATATACGTCCCAGGCATTTGACATGTGACAGCGACGTGTTGCGGAGATGGCTCGAGCACCTCCGATGTGAACTTCAGATGTGAGCTTCATTGAATCTGCGGGGATTCCTTTACGTGCCTGCCCTATCGAGCCTTGCATCGTGTTGTCTGACCGCTGGTCGGAGCGGAAAAGATGAACCATGTCTGGTCAACGATAGCAGTTAATGCGCCACGAGTGCGTAGACAGGCCGGGCCTCTCTTAGAGTTGTTCCACGGATACGCAAAATGTCGAAACATCAGCCGGAACGCAGCTCCTCTTGTGGTACGTCAAGACGTGCAGCAGGGAACAAAGCACTGGCAACCCTTCAGGACGACTACTTGGGTCTTCTCAGCCTCTGCGCTTTTATCCGCCAGAGCTAAGCCCTCTAGTCCGCCTCCCCCACCTCATGGGAAGCACATCTCGCGTACGGGCCAGAGAAAGGCGGATGCATCGAAACTCGAGCCCGCACAGGCTGTAGCTTCGCATACGGAGGGTCTGGCGTCGGTCGCAGAGGAAGAAGAAGGGGTGACATGGCGGGACTACGACCCAGAAGGTGGTATGCCATTGCCGAATGGGGACCTCTCTTCACCCGACATCAAGAGCATATTTGACAGCGAGGACGTCGACGTCGAGAATGGCAGTTACATCCTGAACGTGATGCATTGGCGCCGCATGTCAGGCGCACTCGTAGACTCGGGGCTGGACTTTCCGCGGCGAAGCGGAGTAACCAGAGAGGAAGCTTTACAAGCGCTGCGATACGTAAGGAGTTTAGATCCAGGATTCGATGAACAGGCAGCGGGTCAAATCTGGGCGGAAGAGGAGACTTTACGGCTGCAGGAGGAGATCCAGCAGCGTGCGATTAGCGTCGGGATTTACAAGAAAGATCCCGAGTACGATGAAGGCGAAGAGATGGACCAAGGTACGCCTGAAGGCCGTGCGCGGACCGGGGAGAGCGTGCTACAGACCCACCGCATGGAACAGGAAGCCGAGTGGGAGCAAGAGCAAGCCAAGGCGAAGGTCAAGCAAGAGCGCGAAGCAACTGCCGCATTGCACTCCGTCCGTGGGCCGCTTGAACTCGCCGGTGGGGTGCAGCGCTCGGTGGCTTCTACGCAAACAGGCACTAGTGGCATAGTCATCGGCTCCGGCCCTCAATCCGCGTGGCTTGCGCCAATCGAACGCAAACCCTGGGTGAAGTACTACGAAGACCAAGCGAATCTCCTCAAGGACAACATCCTCCCTAATCTCTCCGCCTTCGACCGTCTCGCTCCAAGCTTTCTCGTCGCGCTCGCCACCGCCGCGCTTTGCTTGTACCTCTCGCAGAATTACACACCTCCGCCCAAATCCGCGCGCCTATGGCCTGACACTCCTCCGGCGGTAGCGACTCTGACGGCTATCACGGCAGCACTCACATTAGCTTTCGTAGCGAGTCGCGTACCACCTCTCTGGCGTTTCTTCAACACGTACTGCACCATCGTGCCTGCCTTACCCCACTCAGTTAGCATACTGGGCTACATGATGAGGCACGGGACGATTGCCCATCTGATCGTGAATACCGCGGCGCTCTGGGCTTTCGGCCTGACTCTGCACGAAGACGTCGGACGCGGGACGTTCCTCGCGATCTTTATGGTCTCCGGAGCTTTCGGAGGGTTCACGAGCTTAGCCAGTCAGGTTTGGAAGAAGCAGTGGACGTCGTATGCCTATGGCGTCAGCGCCGCCGCTTTGGGTGTTGTAGCCGCTACATGCACTTTGCGACCACAGGGGACACTCCAGGTCGGGACTTGGGAGCTGCCGTTTGCGGCGTGGGTTCTTGTTGTTCTGCTGGCAGGTTCGGACGTCTTGGCTGCTACGAGAGGGTGGCGGACAGGGATCGATCACTGGGGACATATTGGCGGTCTTGCTACGGGGCTGGCGGGAGGGTTGTATGTGAGGTGGCAGACAAGGGGAGGAGAGGGAGTAATGGCTTTCAAGCCGGCTGCTGTGGCAAAAGCGACGGGGGAGGGTTCGGTTGCTCCAACGGGGTAGTGTGTGAAGATCACCACTTCGCTCTATCTCGATGACAACACTGGGCGGCTTTGCGGCAGGCACTTGGACCGGATGGTAATGACTGCTCTTTTCGACTCGACACCACGGAATTCACTCAGTGCGACTCATAGCAGTCAACGATGCACGGCGGGCAGCATTCACCGCAATGTCTTGGATACAGGAAGCGTAAAGGTGGCCATGATCCACCCCTGTGTCCTCCCGGTATCTACAACATCATCCGCGAGCTCAACCACATCCACCACCCACTAGTGTATTCAAAACTCTTCCCTCACAACGTTTCGGGCCCCACGAATCTCCCCACTAGATATTCTGCCACCAACCACGCCACATACCAACGTTCTGAACCTCGATCTTTTCCACAATGCCCAATCTCTCTTTCTGCTCCAAGAAGCAAGAAGGCTTTACTGGGGGCAAAACTAGCGACGTCCAGAGAAACGCTCTGCTAGTAGAGGGTACGACATCAAACAGGCCCTCCTAACCGTGGACAATTGACTTACACCAGCTCAGAATTCGAACGCCGCACCCCACAGCAAAACGCGATCGGACAATCATTCCCTTCTGGCAACTACGAGCGGCACAGACCAGCACGAGCGGACTGGAGTGATACTTGGGAGGGCAGCGCGAACTCGAGCCATTCGGATGTCATCAAGCAGCACAGAGCGAGAGACGCCGAGTTCCAGCGCCGGTATCGAGAAGCTATGGCTCCGAAAGCCGGGCCCGCAGGTTCTATGGCCGGGCTCGCGTATTCCAAAGCCTCCAAAGCTGGACCCGCGCGTTCCAATCCACAGCTTCCACGGACTAGCACCGAGCGCCCACGATCTGGCTCCCTCGCGGGATCTGGTAGATATGGTTCCGGGTCCGTGTCGTCGCTCCTGCATTCGCCGATGGGTTCCCAGCAATCTCTGCACTCACGTGGGCGTCAGAGCTATACGAGAGAGGATTCAGCTGGGAGTCGCCAGCCGAGTGCCGCTTCTCGGACGGGTGCAGCTCGTCAATCATCGAGGCTGCGCTCTAGTCACGACTCCGAGAATCGTGAGTACACCTAGGTCCGGGCCAATCTTTGATGATGTCGCGTATACTGACATCTTTTACAGCTCGCTACTAGCTCACTGCCTTGATGTGACGAACCGACCGTCCTCGCCGGGTTGAAGCTCATATCGACGAGTACGATGCTGAGATTAATCTACGGCCTGGTCCTGGCCATCGCTATACAGCTTTCAGTTGAGCGTAGGTAGTGGATTTGTAGATAGTAGGTGCATACATGTATAGTAAGTACATACATGCAGTGACACCCTGGTCAACAGCTGGCACATCATCACGTTTTGTAGCATCTGGAAGCTCGCGAACTCGTTCAACATGATGATCAGCAGTCACTGCAGTCGAGACTGAGCGAAAGCATATCATACTATCGTCCCACGAGGCATGAGTACCATGATGGACGACGAGCAGACAGCACATGGACCGTGATTTTGACCTTGCGAATCCGAAAGTCCGCGAGGAACACATCGACTGATTGCAGAATTCGCGGGATAGTGCTCGCCTGCGTACACGACCCTGGCCACCAGCAGGGGCAACCCGGCAGGTTTTTGCACACGATCTTGAAGGACACTCTTACTTGACTGCTTCAGCAGATCGGGCGCCTTCGCCGAGTCCTTTAAATGCGGTACCATGGTTGAGATACTCCCGGAGCTCTGTTCGACGGTTCAACTTCGACCCAGTGTTTGGACTTATGCCGATATTGGCGTGACAACGGCAATTTGACGAGTCGTCAGTACTGGTGGACATGGGCCTGCTCGCCGTCAGTAGTATAACCTATGGAGAGCCCTGTGAAGCCATTGAACCTGATACTCTGCACTGCAAAGTACACTTTTGGCGCACAACCTCCTCAGTTTTTACTACGCGGCAGCCATCAATGACCGATGAAGTGGTCGCAGTACCATGGTGAATTGGAGTACTCAGTCAACGAGAAAGAGGATCAACGTTGACTACGTTGACGGCGACCACAGCCATGTATAAAACAGCACCGATGTCTCTATACCTCCCTACCTATCCTCCAACTCACCAGCAACAGCCATCGAGCAGCGACACCCCCTACCCATTCATACTGACTGACCACTAGCACACACTGCTCAACCGACACGAGATTCACAAACTTGCAACACCTAAACTCTATCAGTATCCACAGCAGGACGTTTTTCCCAAACGTACCACAATGCCATTTCCCGGGTCTTCGAGGGGCAGGGGAGGGGAGTCCTCTAGCTCAGGCCGCAGGTTGGGCAACCTTCTATTGGGTAGCAGGCGAGGTATGAGTGTTCGCAGCCTTGATCCAAACTACCTCGGAGCGTTTCGTATGCCGGCGTAGTTTTGTGCTTGATGACTGACATCATAATCGACACGTCTAGACTTCGACAGCCGTTCACCAGGCCAGAACGCATTGGGCATGTCCCTCAGAACCCAAGGCCTCAACGAACTCCAACCAGCCAACCGCAGATCAAGCTCCAGCTCCGGAGTCTACAGCCCGGCGTCCCCTAGGCCAGCATCTCGACCAGCCAGCCTCTTACGGCAAGCCAGCGGGTCCCAGCACCGCAGCCTCTCCCGCGCAGCCAGCAGCGTACGCAACAGCATCGAGCCGCCCCGCCGCAACACGGGAGGCGGCTTCATCGTCGGTCCCCGATCGAACTCTCCCGGACCCTCCTTTCATCAATCCATGGCCGGGTCCTCACAGATGTCTCTGCACGACACGAGCACAGGTGCAGGGAATCCAGGGCAATGGCAGAATCCCAGGTCGAGCTATGTGTCGGACTCCGCGCACGCACTGCCCGACTACGGTACGCAGAGGTACGAATACAGCGATCCGGAAACGACGACCCGAGGGCGGCAGCCGACGCGGACCGTTGCGCCGGGGACGCGCACGGAGTCGGATAGGCGGTGGGCTCCTCCTCCGTCGGAGGATCTACGGGTATTGCTTCCATGGAGCCAGCGGCCTGACGAGCTGGAAGCTTACAGGGAGCAGGCCCCTTGCAGTAGGTTCTTGTCGGTCGTACTCGTGAAATTCGGACTTGCTGACACTCATGTAGGACGGCTGGGGTATAGCCGCGGAGGCAGTAGTCGATATCGGTAGAGATGTGATCTGCTGTCGCAGGTCTCAATACATGGCCCGTCAATTGTGAGGTCTTGGATGGAGGTAGGTAGATAGATATGTAGCCTAGGAACACGTCCGTAGCTCACACTGTCCATTGGGTGGCGACTGGTTGTTGCATATCCGGTACTGCCTTGCACGATCTCGAAGGAAGCATTGGTGTGTCCCGCAGCACGTGCTGTAAGCCGGGAAGATGCGGTGACGGTGCGAGTGGCAGTCACTGTGATAGCATTGTCCGCAACCTTCTAGTCTCAGCACTCGTAGGCTACCCTCCAGATTCTTTCTACTGAGCACAATAAAGCAACTACACCCAGCGACGTTTCATTGGCCTGCTCCCCAGGGTCGATTCGTCACACGATTGAGACTGCCATTCCTTCGACAGCTCCCTTCTTCTAACTTGTCACACCCAGAACCAGCAATGCCTAACCGGATAGTCGGCCAGTTGAGCGGCTTATTGTTGAGAAGAAGTCGAGGTAGGCGCATAGAGATAAGGAAGCCGCCCCTAACCCATCCTCCCCATTCTTACGGCCGACCCGGGGTAACCACCGCTGACACCTTTCTTCCTATACGCAGCCTTTGACCGCCCTCTTCCGGAGCAGGACCCACTCGGTCAATCCGTATACGGATCTTCCGAAGAGCCTGACTCAAGCCCATGTTCACCGACCGAGGACCCAGAACTTCACAGTCCCACCGGATCACAGGAGGACTTCGGAACCCCTGGCGCTTCTGTTTGCGGGTCTGATTCAGGTGGAACTCACTCTTCGATGGATAGCTGGTACACTTCCTACGACTCGTCTTCCAGTACTTCCGGCGTGAGCGGTCCGGCGGTGCGCTTTACTCATCTGGACGTACTGGCATCTTTGCGGAAAGCGCGCCAACTTGGCCGAGCCTACGACAATAGCACGTTGCTACGCAGCCGCTGGTCGTCCTCTGAGCTCCCTGGCCGGTCGTGCGGAGTTGGGGTGACACACTCTCCGCTGGCGACCCGGGAGACGTGGCGCAATGCCGAATGAGCAGAGTGGCCAGGGCCAGTTGTAGCATGAGTACGCGTCCAGGCTCTGCAGCGAGCCGGTCCAGTTTTTTCAGATCGTTGCTGTGGATCTAGCAGCCACTTTCCTCCCATTGGACTTTTCAAAGGCTCTTGCCGGTCGGTGATGCTCCAGCTCCTTACGACAATACCATGATGTACGCCTCAGGTAGGCGCCCTGCCACCACGTCCAGCAAAGCCGAATCCTTCGCCACTGGTGTGATCCGAAGGTGGTGCTCTCGGCTGTCTCATCGGTGCGCCAGGGTTAGGCGTGCTCGACTTTGGGAGACGGCGACCCATGTCCTCCGGATCAAATAAACGGGTTTCGGTACCGCTATTCCTCGTAGGCGAATGGGCTGCAGAAGTCGGCTGACTATCACGGTTCCCGTTCACCCTGACCCTCGGCTTCCTGTTGTCGCGCCCTTGGGAGCTCTCCCGTGACCCCGTCATGGGTGATCCGGGTGCCGACGAGCCCATGATGCGCTCTCGGGCTTCGTTGTACTTCCTCTGCTTCTCCTCTCGATCGATCTTAGCCTGACGAGTTCGCTCTTCCATTGCGGCCTCCTGCTTCTTGCGCGCCTCCTCCTCGCTGTCCTCACCGTCGTCGATGGTGGCATCAGTTGCGCCCTTTTTCAAGATCGTAGCCTGAGGTTTCCGGCTCAACAGCTTGACTTGCGGCCTGAACTCCTGCTTCAAGGGGACAACGCCTTGAGTCTCTAACCAGTGCATACGGGTCGGGTTCTCGGCGGAGTCCCACAGCTGTTTCTGCAATTGCTGGTGCTGCGCGCGCTTTTGGGACTTGGTGAGCTTCGGTGCTACTGTCGCCTCCTCGGCGGGTGATTGTTTCTGCGTCTTGTTAGTACTGCCGCTGGCCATACGTGTGAGGCATGTCTACCCAGTCATCGTCCCAGGCGTTGGGAACGCCACTCTTCGTGGTCATCACACAATTAATCAGATTGTATTAAGGCAGAAGGGCGTATCAGACTCCTGGGGTTGGCGAAGTCAGGAAGTCTGGCAGATGGCGGCATGTCGAGAAGATGCAGATGCAAGTGCGGTCTCAATTCACGAAGTCGACGAGATCAGCCCCACCAGGGTCCCGAGATGCGGGGCCGCAATCCCGCTTCGATGGTGCCTGAGGTATCAAGTTACTTCAAACATTCGTATTGATTGGCAAACAAACGCCAGATCCGACGGCAACCTACACGATTAGGCATCAGTCGCAACCATGGCTGACAACGACGGCGACAGCCATATGGACAGTCCTCCAGATCTCTTTGACCTGGAAGACGTAACTCCCGACAACACAATCACCGACCCGTCCATCGTTTCCCCGCCTGACTCCCAGCAACGCGGCGCAACTGAGATGCCTACCTCTGCCCCAGGCGCGAACTCGAACGGCAAGAGGCCGCTCAACATCATCAGCAACGGCAGCGAGGAAGACGGCAACGCTGTGATCGATCTCACGGGAACCGCAGCTCCGACCCATCCAAGTACTGGGAAGGGTCGCGCGGGTGGAGGCCAGGAGTTCGCGCCCAAGACCCACCAGCAGAGCGGGTACACGTGGGACAAGGTGGAGGACGAACCGGGGTATGCGTGGTTGAATAAGAAGGCGCAGGATGAGCGGCAGAGAGCGTGGGAAGGGATGGTGCATAAGGATTGCGTGGTTGGGAGTGAGTGTCTGTTGACAACGGGAAGAGTATGGTCACGGTACTGATATTACGATGCAGATCGCTACGGCGACCCTTTCGAGATGATGGAACGGGAGAAGGCTATGCTCGACAGTTTGAAGCAGCGGTGATGATAACAACAGCGTTTCTTCGTGGTAGCGTTCAGCGATCGCATGGATGGCGTTAATGGCCATGAGGCTACTAGAGCATGGTGTCCGTGGCGGACAGATTTGCCCCTGGTCGAAGGAAATGTGCAGTCACTCGCGCGCTGGCGCCAGGGAGGACATGGGCCTGACCTGGCAGCAGCCCTTGCACATACACCAAATGCATGGTTCAAGTATGGTGTACACGATCGATTTTGTGGACTCTCGAAGTCCGCTCGACAAAGACGCAGCCGCGCCAGTACAAAGCCCAGAGTCTATGCCCGTGAAGAAGTCGTCCTTGGCACACTCCTGCGCTTACTCTTCTCCTTCTCCTTTGCCTCCTTCTTGATCTCCTTCGCGCTCTCGGAGTTCGAAAAGGGGAACCCCGACGTCCGCTTATCCGCTCCCATCTTGCTCAGCAGTTTTTCCTGGCTCCCGAAGACCAGGCTCCAGGTTCCAAAACAAAACAGCAGTCCACTGCAGATCAATCCCGTCCCAAACGCGAACGACCAGCCGGAGGACAGCTGCGTGTAGATGTAGAACGCTGTGCACATATGGTAGGCCGTCGTGACCGTCAAGGTTGCGAAAGCGTAGGGGTTCTTCTGACTTGTTCCATCGCTCCTACCATCCAACGGGATGATGCCCGTAAGTAGGAGGTTCAGCGCGGCGAAGGCCAAGAGGAGGAGGGCGAAGCTGCGGAGTATGTATGCTTCGCCTTGCATCAGGCGGCGAGGCTCGGCGAGCAGAGATATCACGAGCTTCGGAGAGAGCAGTAGGGGTACTGCTTGGAGGGCGAAGTATGCTGAGGAGGATACCGAGTACCATTGGAAAGCCTGTACTTGTGTTAACTGCTGCGTGTGGGTACCGCTGGGTCTGTTGGCTAACTAACGTCCATTGTGGCCATTAGGGATCTGTGGTGAAGGCTGTCTTCGCAATCGTGTAGATGTGAGGCAGTGAAAGATAAATGTTTGGACGCCGTAGTAAGGCTGATCCCGCCAACGGTCCGGAATGTCGTATGACGTAGTCCAATGCTTGGCGAGCACTTCCACTCCCCCTACAACCTTCTGCTCAAGGTGTGACTGATCGTGTAACGTATATGTGTATCTACATCACCCAGGGTGCCTAGCTGCATGTACCTGCTAAACCGTATATGGGATCATGATACCCTGATATGACTTCAAGGTACATTCCGACGTGAGCTTCGTACCAGCCTATGGCCATGCGATGATACTCGGCCCTCTGCAGGCAGCTTCGTCACTCTCCCAAGCGCTTGCGTTGCTCGCTTTGAGTGCTCCGTCTTGGAGACGATCCGCATGACGTTATGCCGCTCTCCTACGAGCGAAGGGCGAGCGGGAGCCTACCTCTCGGATCCATCAATGGAGAAAGTCTACGAACCACGAGCACTTCGATCTCATTCGATCCGCTGGCCCTGCTGGCCATCTTGCACAACCCTCGAGCCGCTGCAAGTGCTGCTCGCCTGTACAAACAAGACGAACTAGGAATCTTCCGTTCTCCTCATACAATGATGATAGGTGGCGCCTTGCCACCGTTCAAAGTCCTTGTGGATCACCTCGCGTCACAGTCGAAGTCAATCCATCCCGCTGTAGAACTGCTGAAGGCAGATACCGATGTTCTCGAAGTCAGCTCGAACATTCGCTTCACAAGCCTCCCGCGAAGCTACAGCAATACTTGGTTGAGCGACCAGCTGGCATTCAGACCGTCGTCTATCGGGATGAACGACATACTGATAATTCACTTGAGTACCATACATGGCCATTGTGTGCTAGCTGATCCCTCCGACCCAACTCGCAGTACGGAGTATCTGAATCCTACGATTTCCAGTGTGGGATTGGACCTAATTGGAACCGGGACGACACTGCTACTTGTTGCGGGACTTGTATTTAGCGTTCTCGTGGGCGATTTCTGGTCAACGGTACTCTTTGCCGCATACTTCTTCCACGCGCTCGCATCCTTGGCTATGTCCCTCACTCGCATGATCACCACGACCGACGTATTCGGGCGCCGCGTTCGCGAGGATGCTACCATACGCTACGCAGTCTATCAGAGAACAGCAGGTGGAAAGATGGTTTTCAAGGGGAGGCAGGACACGCTGGAGACATGAGCCAGATCGACGACGACTTTTCGGCGCAGTCCCATGCGCAACGCCTTGCACTGGAACTGGACCATCACAGGGGCCCTCTCCGCGATCGCCTCCGTGATCTGTATGGTCAATATGGCTGGCTATTTACAGCTAGCGTACTTGGGCACACTATTGCTCTCATCACTTGGTGAGATCATCGCGACACAGGTGATACGTCACATTCAGCGCTCGTTCGTGCATTACGGTGAGGTATGTCTACTGGGTGACAATGTATATTGGAGTCGGGCTGTCATACGCTCAGCCTTGCACACGAACGAACGATTTTCGCTCGCAGATTTACCATGGATGGAATTCGGGCTGTTTCCGGATCAAAAATTGTGGCACAATCTGCGTGATACCCTGCGTTCCTTGAAGACGGACGCCAATGCCCTGACCCATGAAGATATCCTGTCAAGGTTATCGGATGGAGTGGCGAACGAGAAATTGTATCTGCCACAGCGTCTGGCTAGCGAGATAGCGGACGCACGAACGGTGGCGATGAAGTCGTGAACGGCGTTACATGGCAGGAATGACATTGGTGTGCTGGTCTGTACCAATGTTGTCTCCTAACATACATGTGTTGACACGAAGTGATGCAGTCACGCTCGAGGCGCCTCCGATTGCTGGTCCATCAAGTCTGAGCAACGATGGAGTGTGAACGCCAGGATCGACCATCTAATTGCCATTTCCTTGAGACACACGTTGAACAGCACGCTGGACCTCATTATTGCCGATTCCGCCAGCCTCCAACGACCTGATGCACAAACCGTTGCGCTCAAGCCACACCGCGGAGTGCAAGTGGAGCCCCGCCATCTTGGCTCCGGTTGCGTCATTGTTGTACGACCTCCACTCCGCCTGCACACATGTATAACCTGGAAGGAGGTAAGGTAGTTCTGGACTGCTCTCTCCCCAAAGACATCGCTGATAATTCAGACCTGTTCCTTACCAGACTACCTCATCGTCTCTCAATTCACCGCATCGTCTACCGCTTCACCGTATCGCCTGCCATATCACAGAGCGTACAGCTGATCACCATGGCTAGTTGGTTGGCCTCCACCGCAGCAGGCTATGCCAGCGCCGCGCAAGCAACAGCGACAGGATATGTTAACTCGGCCGGCCAGATGGTCACTGGAGCCCGCGACACGGCGTACGGCTACGTGAACGACGCCGGCGAGTATGTCACTGGCAATCTCGACAATGCGGGCAAGATGGCCGGGGATTACGCGCGTCAGGGAGGCAAGACGGTCACCGATCTTGGGGAGGGAGTCGAGAAGAGTGCACAGGGATACTCGGACCAGGTCGGGTCAACAATCGCTGGCGCTACAGGAAAGCCGGTCGCCGCGAAGAAAGCGGCGCCAGCAGCGGTCCCAAAAGCCGCGGCCAAAGCTCCGCCAGCCGCAAAAGCGCCAGCCGCAGCCAAAGCACCAGCTTCAGTGCCACCCAAGGCTGCCGCTCCTCCAGCTGCTGCCCCGAAGGCGCCTACTACTGCTCCTGTTGCCGCGAAGAAGGCAGTACCGGCGAAAACACCGGCCACCCGAACGCCCTTGGGCACCAAGAAGCCTATTCCAGCGCCAGTGAAGCCCACGACGGGTACAGCAGTACCGTCCGCCAGCAAAGCTCCTGCGGCCACGACAGCAACGAAGGCGCCGGCCGCAGCGAAAGCCCCGGCCGCAGCAAAAACGCTCGCTGCAGCGAAAAAGCCCGTGGCTGCGAAGCCTGCGGTAGCGAAGAGTGCAGTGAAGAAAACGCCGGCGGCAGCGAGCGAGGAGTAACGTCAGTTCTGGTCTCGGGTTTACGAGCGTAATGAGTGGCATTTTCAGCGCTGCATTGAGCACGTTCACGAAACGAATTGTATCTTCTGAGGGACGGAAGGGTCTCGAGCTCCATAGCGGGCTGTGCAGGAGCGTGAGAGGGGGGCGTCGTCGCGGGGATACTGTTGAAGAGAATCTTGAGCAGCAGTCGTCACTTTCATCACAGAGGTATCATTAATGCGATCCACGATCAAACGTTTTCCGCTTCCCAGCCGTCGAGTTCGGCGTCTTGTTGTACTCTTGGGCGAATGAGGGCATATCGGATCCGGGCCAGGACTGTAAGTAGTATTTGAAGATGCCCGGGTAGTTTTGACTTTCTAGGCTTTCGCCGGACGTAGCCTAGGTACTTGAGAGCATGGCTATCGGAGTAGGCGCAGGCGCAGAGGAAGTCAAGATGTGCGCAGAACACTTCGCTGCTCGGTCTGTTCTACCGGTGAAGACTACACATGGCGTGTTTATCTACTGGGATTCTGTCCAAAGATTTGCAGAGTACCTTAAGTACAATTCTTTCGACTGCAGGAGCTGGGCGAGCCTAATTGGCAGATGCTTCTCGGTGACTTCGAGGCTTCGCATGCGATACTTCCGGACGCCGCAATGCCGCATACACCACGCTCAAGAGTACCGCTGATAGAGTCGAAGGTCCACCGTGCAGCTGGATGGGATGCTCGTTCCCAGTGCAGAGCTCGAACGTGGTCTTCGCAACCAAAGCCGGATGCTTAGGAACGAAGGCTTCGGAAGGAAACGAGAGAGCACGAAGAACTCGCGACGGCAGAGATTGCGCGCTCGAGCACGAGTCTGACCATAAGATCCGCAGGGGCAGAGCCGGGCGGTGACAATGGCCGCTCGTGGGCGACGGGGTGGGGTGCAGAGGTAGCGGAAGTATGGTACGCTTGCACGCTCATCGCGGCGGATCTGGCGTTCGGCGGAGAGTCGCAAGCGTTGATTCGCGATCCAGTCGCGCCTATCGACTACGAGGTGCTTTTCGAACCATGAGGCCTTCTTGCGTGCTTCCCTCTCGCGGCGACCCATGGTAATGAATGAGAGTGAGTGCCTTCGACGGTCAAGGGCTTTTCCTCAGTTTCAGTCATCAGGCCTGAGGATGTGTGCGACTTCTTGTTGTTGGGGAGTGCAGGCCGTTGAACATATGAGGCTAGCAGGGTCATTCTTTCCATTTGCTCTGCATCATCTCGTGCCTTCCGTTTATGTTCTCAACTGAGCCTCACTTTCAGCTTATTTTCTCTATTACTCGCATCTACATCACTTCACTCACATCCAACATCCAACATTTCAACCGCGAGCGAAGCTTGGAAGCGATGGCAGCAGCTCGTCCGACCAGGTCATGGGGACGTACAAAGCCAGCTACGATTATGCCACGCATTATACGACAACGACAAGTTCGCGAATGCATAGATCGAGTGGAAGACCTTCTCATCGACAGCGGGCTGCCCAGATTCTTCCGCATCAAGCTTCTCATCCTCATGACGGCGTGCATGGGCGACTGGTGGGAGGAGCGGGAAGTCCTCGAAGAAGCCGACAAGCTCTGGAAGTATGTACGCAGCTACCACTCCAGGAATAAAGCTGACAGACGTTGCAGACATGTACGCAGCTACCGTCGTCAAGGCGACGCTGAAGTCGACGAGTGCCTGGCGGAATTTCGTCGTGGAATTGATTACGCACAGAAGCAGCACCGCGATGCAGGATGCCCAAAGTCATCGAGCGTTGTAGCGGGATGCGCGGATCCGGATGGGGAGGGTGGTTCGGGCGATGAAGAGAGTCTGGAAGCGGCGGACGAGACACTGCTCGCGACCACGGACCCAGATCCAGTGCCAGGTACCGGTTGCGCCACGGGCGAGGATGCAGCGGGTGATGATATGCCCAGTGTTGTGGTCCCACCATCTGCGACCGATGTTGCAGATGCGCAATCGGCGTCTCATGCGCCAAGCTCTACGCCCACGTCTGCGACTGACACCAATCGTCTCTCGGTTCTTCCTCTGCGCGGGCCCAAGTCTACTCACAGCCTCCACCACATAAGCAGAATGATTGGACGCTGTTCCTGGCTCTCCGATCAGCGACTGCATAAGGATGAGGTTGATAAAGACCACTTCATGTATCCTTGGATTCTTTTCACCAGTGATAAGATGGGCATTGCAACGGTCAAGCAGCAATTTGTCAGCGACATTGGTGAGTCTGTTGGATCATGAGACGTGGAGGGCAGGGTGTACGAGATCGGCAGTGACGGCAAACGCGGGTCACTTGTCTCTACAATTGTGTAAGTCAGGGTGTGGTATACCTAGGTGTTAAGTACAGTTCAAACGCACCAAAGCGTTGAACACAAGGAGATGGAGAAGACCTTAAGTTGCTGTTTCTGTCGACCAACGGCTCTGGCCACGTTTATGTATGGGTAGTCATTCGCTAGATATGCATTGCTTCTTCCCGTGTGCTTATTGATGTGCGAAATACTACCAGACATCCCATGGAGATGAATAAAGTACGTGAAGGCCGTGATCGACGCTAAGCCAAGCGCAAGTCGTCGTATCCGCCAGTTTCGGTGGGTTCCCGGCTGGTAAATCCACTCGCTATAAACATTATTGAAGGCATCACCAGTACATGCGACCAAAGATCCCAGGGAAAAGCCGATCCCGTCCGCTCTCGTGAACTCAAGCTGGGAATCGGCAGATTAGTAATCTCGTGGGTGACCAGAGGTGAATACCTGCTGCTGTATGTTTTGTGTTTTGTCAGTAAGAGGTACCAGGCAGTCGCCAGTGATGTCCCGCGCAGGTCGGACATTTCAGCTTTTGCGAGTCTCGCTTCGCCACAAATTTGCCAAGAGAGAGCTAAATCAGATCGTGCCAAGCCGCAGCGAGCTTGGACTGCCCATCATTAACAATCTTGACTGGTCTGACGTTGATGCAGACGGGGAAACGCTCAGTCTTATCCCGCTACCAGTACGCCGTCTTTTACACGGTCGTCTACTGTTTTGAGCCTCGGACGCACAACAGCGAGATCAGATGATCGGCCAAAGTGCTCGCCTTGCCGCCAGAGCTTGCCGGGCGATCAATCAAGGAGTCAGGCCGTAATGCCCAAGGTGGGCACAAGATGGCCATCGTCATCAACGTTCAAACCGGTTATGCGTTCCGCGCCGTTGAGGAGCAGTACGGCAGATATGAACGCGACGAAATGTAGCTTCAGGAAGCGGCGTTCGAGCTCGTTCATGACAACCTTAGTCGGCCACGAGCATTGCCACAAGGGCGCCGCAAGGAGCTGGCTCTTGAACAAGCCGCAGGTATTTAATGTGAGATCAATGACCCGCGCCTGCGATAGAACGGCAGAGGTCCAATCTAACGGGCTGCGACTGGTCCTGCGGTGTGCTGCCAGGTGCATACTGTAACTCGGGAAGCTCGTGAAAGTGATGAATTTGTCGGATTGAGGCCGTGAGTATCAGCTCTACGGCTAGAGCATGCCACTAGGGGTCCATCGTAAAGTGAGGAGGTGGTCGTGAAAGTGAGCACGCAGGTGAGGTGGGGTGTCGGGCGCCGCCGTACGGCTGCGGACCTGGCCGCTCCCGCTAGCGCTTCCGACCTCGTGGCAAATGCCAAGACCCAACGACGAAACATCGAAACATCGAAACATCGAGACCTCCCAGGTTCCATTCACGAACACTCCATTGCGAGCTGATTGCGGCCGCATGCGAATATGACAACACTCAAGCGATCGCGGGGCTCCCACGACACGCTTTCGAGCTCGGCCTACGTGAGAACGCTCAAATCTGGCAAAGTTCAAAAGGTTGTCCGCGAGCTGTACCTCAGACAGGACATCCCATGTTCAAGCCGCCTATGCACGGCATGTCTAGACCTGGCACCGCCCAGCTTCCATCGCAAAAGCGACCCCTTTGTGCTCTCCGCGACCCCGGCAGCCACCAAGCACTACCCTCAAGGTCACTATCTAGTGCCCGACACCAATGCTTTTCTCTCCGCGATGGACTTGTTCGAGGTGGAGGGCGCCGTATTTCAAGACGTTATCGTCTTGCAAACCGTCCTTGAGGAGGTAAAAAACCGCTCGTTGCCACTTTACAACCGCCTCATCGCCTTGACGAAGAATGAAGGGAAGCGGTTCTATGTCTTCTTCAACGAGTTCAGGCTAGAGACCCACGTACAGAGAGACGCAGGCGAAACGATCAATGACCGGAATGATCGTGCTGTACGGAAAGCTTGCGCTTGGTACGCTCAGCATCTACAGCAAGCCGTGAACGCCAGGAAGAGTGCAAGGGAATTGGCTATTGTCATGCTGAGCGACGACAAAGACTGCCTGCGCAAAGCTAGGAGCGAGGGTCTCGCTGCATCCAACCTCGACGACTATGTTGCCGCACTACCGGACGCAGACCGCCTGCTGGACATGGTCGCCTCGAGTCGCGAGCGCCGGGTGACCACTCAAAGCAAAGCGGCGATGTTCTACCCAGAGTATCTGTCGATGTCTGCTATGCTTACTCGCGTGAAGAACGGCACACTTCATCAAGGAGTCTTCAACGTATCGCCGTACAACTATCTGGAAGGCACAGTGCATGTCCCTACGTTTGATAGGTCTCTGATCATCCAAGGCCGCGAAAACAGCAATAGATCAGTTTCGGGTGATGTGGTGGTGATTGAGGTGTTATCGAAGGATCAATGGAAGGCACCTTCGAGCAAAGTCATCGAAGAAGAAGACGTTGGCAAGGATGAGAATGCAGAGGTCGACGACGACTCTCCAGAGGCTGTTGTATCGGAGCGAGAGACGCGAGCACTGCAAGACGAAGTCAAGAAGGCACACGGCCACACTGCTGAGGGCCAGAAGCAACCAACCGCAAAGATTGTGGGCATCATCAAACGCAACTGGCGGCAGTATGTGGGCCACATCGACAAAGACTCGGTCCGCTCACGCAATCAAGAAAGCAGAGCGCAGCAGACCGTGTTTCTTATACCCATGGACAAGCGTGTACCGAAGATCAGAGTGCGAACGCGGCAAGCTAGCGAGCTCCTAGGTAAGCGCGTGCTTGTGACGATCGACTCTTGGGACCGCGACTCCCGCTACCCTGTCGGCCACTTTATTCGCAGTCTGGGTGAATTGGAAACAAGGGGCGCGGAGACTGAAGCTTTGCTCTTGGAATGGGACGTGCAGTACAGACCTTTCCCAAAGACCGTGCTGGATTGCTTGCCGGCTGAAGGTCACGATTGGAAGGTACCAGCCACTACGAGCGATCCGGGCTGGCAAGGCAGACGAGATCTGCGTGACTTCCTGGTGTGCTCCATTGATCCTCCTGGCTGCGTTGATATTGACGATGCGCTGCATGCCAAGCAGCTACCGAATGGGAACTTCGAGGTTGGCGTACACATAGCAGACGTGTCCCACTTCGTCAAGCCTAACAACGCAATGGATAAGGAGGCTTCTTTGCGGGGTACGACGGTGTATCTGGTGGATAAGAGGATTGACATGCTTCCCATGCTACTCGGCACGGATCTCTGTTCCCTCAAGCCGTACGTCGAACGCTACTCTTTCAGCGTCTTGTGGGAGGTGACCAAAACGGCCGATATCGTCAGCTCATCCTTCACAAAAAGCGTCATCCGCAGCCGGGAAGCTTTCAGCTACGAAGCAGCCCAGTTACGGATCGATGACAAATCGCAGAAAGACGACCTCACGAAAGGCATGCGGCACCTGATGATGCTGTCGAAGAAGCTGCGGGCCAAGCGTATGGCCGCCGGTGCCTTGAACTTGGCAAGCCCGGAAGTCAGGGTGCAGACAGAAAGTGAGACGTCGGATCCCGTCGATGTGCAGACCAAGAAGGCGTTGGATACCAACCAGCTGGTCGAGGAGTTCATGCTCCTAGCCAATATCAGCGTGGCCGGCAAGATATACGAGGCCTTCCCGCAGACAGCCCTCTTGCGCCGTCACGCACCGCCACCCAAGACCAACTTCGAGGAGCTGAGCAATCAGCTCAAGGTCAAAAAAGGCATGGAGATCCACACCGACTCTTCCAAAGCGCTCGCCGATAGCCTAGACACCTGCGTCGACCCAACGGAGCCCTTCTTCAACACTCTCGTCCGCATCCTCGCGACGAGATGCATGATGAGCGCCGAGTACTTCTGCTCGGGCACGCAAGCATACCCCGAATTCAGACACTACGGCCTAGCGTCGGAGATCTACACTCACTTCACGTCGCCAATCCGGCGGTATGCCGATCTCGAAGCTCATCGGCAGCTCGCGGCAGCTATCGAGTACGAGCCGCTGGATCCCAGCTTGCAAAGCGGAGCTAAGCTTGAGGCTGTTTGCAAGAACATCAACGTGCGCCATCGAAATGCCCAGATGGCCGGGCGCGCGAGCGTGGAGTACTATGTCGGCCAAGCGCTCAAGGGGAGGGTATTGGAGGAGGATGGCTTTGTCATGCGCATATTCAGCAATGGCTTTGTTGTGTTTGTGCCGCGATTCGGTATTGAGGGGTTGATCAGGCTGCGCGATATGGCGAAGGACGGAGAGCGAGAGCCGGAGAGTGTTTTTGATGGGGAGAACTACTCACTGGAGATCCGGGTCGGCGAGAAGGGGCAGAGACGCGTGGATCTATTCCAGAAGGTCACAGTGAGGATCAGCGATGAAGCTGAGGAGAGTACTGGTAAGCGGAAGATCAAGCTGCAGCTGATTTAGGGGTGGTACTCCTGTGCGCTTCGAGCTCGTCAACATGTGCCAGCTAGAACAATTGTCCAAGCGACGTCCTGTCACCGTACCGTACATGTAACGCCCATTGCGTGTGACTGGACGAATTCGAGGTACATCTTCTACTTTACAAGTCGCAGCCGTCCAGCCAAGCCAAAATTTATTTGGTCGCTGGGGCATCCTCGCGTGACACGACGAACAGTCCACACCTCTTCGACAGTATCAATATTAACATTTGACTTTATACTCTGAGAAGCAACCAAGATCTGCCTACCTTACGCCTGTAGTGCACCTTCACGACTGAATGCAGATTTAGCAACGATCGCACTGCAAGCGCAAACGGAATCCTTTGGGCGGAGCTCTCCCCGTTCCCTCACAACACTCTTCTTGTCCACCACGTCCACACTTGCGAGATTTGATTGAAGTACGAAACATGGCACGGCGGAAGATCATCATAGATACGGATCCTGTTCGTCAAAGCCCAAGTTCTCCAGTTTCGGTCCTCCCTAACACTATCCCATAGGGAGTGGACGACATCCTGGCATTACTTCTCGCCTTCGCCTCCTTGCCCGAGGAGCTCGAAGTCCTCCTGATCTCGGTCACTTATGGCAACATCGACGTTCAGAATTGTCTCCGCAATGTGGTGTCCCTCTTCTACCATATCGAGCAAGAAATCGCCTGGAGGGAACGTCAAGGGCGAAGTACGGGCTTCGAGACGCTAAGGAAAACGAGGCCGTTGGTGGCTGTTGGGCCTGATCATCCGCTGAACGATCAGATTCTCATGGCCGATCACTTCCGCAAGTCTAAATTTCTGGTGAGAGTTGAACAGCTACTAATTCTGTTTTGCAGACGGGAGAGATGGATTGGGAGGGATTCATGAAACCGTACGGATCCAACCCGGGCTGATATGCCCTCCCAATCGGGCCTACACTGACCCGGACAGCATCCAAGCATGACTCCTGACGAGGCCTGGAAAGCGCTATTCATCGCAGAAGAGAAAGCTCAAGATCCAGTCATGGCTGCCTCAGCCTTTGAGCTCCCACAGCGCAATACCCTCTTCGACGTCTCCCACCGACCCAGTCATCTGGAGATCCTTCGCCTGCTGCGTGAGAGTGAACCAGACACCATCACAATCGTGGCTATTGGCCCTCTCACCACCCTGGCCCTGGCAGCCGCCGAAGACCCAGAGACATTCCTCCGTGTCAAGGAAGTAGTAGTAATGGGCGGCACCATCGACCAAGCAGGTAATGTGAGTCCACCCGCCCATCACCCTTGGGCTCCAGAGCCGCCATACCGACTCATCAAGCAAGCCCCCGGACCAATCAGAGACCTACTGAACCTCCGCAACCAGATCACCCCCCTCGCCGAATTCAACACCTTCGCCGACGCCTACGCCGCAGCACGAGTCTACGCCCTGACCTCGCCGAACCCGCACACCACTCTCCCGCCGACTCCACCAGCTCCCCCTGGAGTGGATCCAGGAAGCGACGCACCGCCGCCGTTTCTAGCGCCCTACCCAGAGAAGCTCTCGAGACGCCTGAACGTCACGCTCTTCCCGCTAGACATTACGGAGCGCCACCTCCTCACCCGCGGCGAGTACCGCAAAGTCATCACGCCGCTACTAGAGGCCAAGTCGCCGCTCGCGGAGTGGACGGAGGCCTTCCTCAGCTCGACCTTTGACAAGATCGAGACTCTGCAAAAAGACGTCACCGGAGACACCGTCAGCTTACAGCTGCACGACCCCCTGTGCATCTACTACTGCATAACCTCTTCGGACTCACGGTGGAAGATGAACAAGGACGAGGACATCCGGATCGAAACTTCCGGGCAGTGGACGAGGGGTATGTGCGTAGTTGACAAGCGGACGCGGAAGAAGAGAGAGGATGGCGACGTCGGCGAGCAGCCGGGCGATAATGGGAACTGGTTGAGTGGGCAGGCTGGGAATCGGCTGATGAGGTGTGTGGGTTCGCCGGGGGAAGAGACTTTCGGGGGGTACATGCTCAAGCGGATATTCAATCTCTGAATTTCGGACGGAAAGTGGCGCGTGGGTGTCGATGAGACTTGAGCGCTTCCGGTCGTTTGCGCGTGCTGGAAACAAGATATAGACTGGAACTCGTATAGCGTTCACGACTTGGCGTTTAGACGGATACCCCAAATCGATTCGCCTTTCGTCCGGCTGAAGGAGTTCTTACGGCAATGACACAAGCCGTAGAGCAGGCCGACGGGTCAGTAGATGCGGGTACAGCGTGCTACTTGCCGGTTGAAACCCGTGTGTGCAATCCCTTGTTTGGTGGTAGATAGGCCAGCGGCCCGGTAGAGGTGCGAATTGAGAGACGATGAGCTGGTCCGCGATGTATGCGGCAGCTGTTGCGAGTAACTCGGTGTGCAGGATGCGGCAAAGAGGTCGGCGGGTCGTTCTTCCAGTTCAGTTCGACGACAAGGCGGTGGTGGCCGTGGCGACGACACCTTCTGGGGTGTTTGTTAACCGTGGCTGGAGTCCATCTGGAAGCCATGAGGGACTTGCATGTTTGTTTGACCGAGCATCAGCGCTTCGTGAAATCGCCACAGCGTACAACACCACCGTCTGGAGGCAGGGACACAATATGGATTGCGAACGGAAGGACGAAGTGAGGTCCGCAGGCCGATCAGGGTCCTGCATGCAGAGGACCCTTGAACAGTGGAATCAGGGTCTCCAGGTTACCTGGACTTCACTCCATGCCTCCTTACCGCTGAAAGACACACAAAGGCGCGAAAGCTGGCTCGGCGAAAGCGGCAATGTTGATGGTGGATATTGCTAACCATACCACAGCTCCGACTAGCTACCTCAGCCGACCATCAGCCCCCCTCGGCGGAGTCTCGACGCTACATATTCAACACACATTTCGCAGCACCGCTTCCTCGACCCCCATTGCGTGTTCGCTGGGTCGGTCATCATCGTGTTCCTGTGTTCTTCTTCGCGCTCGTTCCGCAGCTGACCCGCGCGCGCATTCCTCCCGCTTCGTGTATTTATCGTGTCCCCCGCTAGACCGGCACCCGCTGATCCCTATCAAGCGCCAAAAGCAATTGGGTATCTGTGCGTGTTACAAACAATGTACCCCCGAGGAAAGAAAGTGTCCATCTTCAAAAGAAGTCTGACCGGGTATGAGCCCATAACTCAGCTTGAATCGACGCGGTGCCCGGTAGCACACAAACGCCATCCATATTCTCGCGTCGAGGGCGTGGACCGGCGCATGGAGTAGATCGGCCTACTCGAGGACCTATCACGGCGTCTCCTGCGTCGGCGACCGCTGCGGACTCCCGGACGACGACTTCTCCTCCGCCAGCCGCCGGTGCTCGCTCGCCGCCAACGCCAGGCTGTTCAGTCCATTGGACAGACCCGGAGAAGGATAGGTATAGTGCAGGCCATCCGGGTCGGCCACCATGGAAGCAGCCGGCGGCACATACTCCAAACTCGTAGTGAAGTCGTTCCGAAGCAGTGGAGGGCGGCCATTGAGGTCGGGCATGGCCATGGGTAGGGCAGGCACAGGACCGGTGTCCATGCCGTTGCCCATGAAGTATGGAGTGGCGGTCTGCATCATCATCGCCTGATCGAGAAGAGATGGCTGCATCGGGAGACCGTGCGACATGGGGATGAGTTGTGGTGGCGCCTGCATCGCTATCCGCTCCTGTTCTTGTTCCTGCTGCTCGACCAATTGCTGCTCGACGGCAATCTCGAATTCAGTTTTGATGGTCGGCCTCTTCGTCACCGGCTTCACGGACTTCTTCACCTTCGCGGCATCCCCGTTATTCGACCGAGGCGCGCCGCGACCGTTCTGATGTGTCCGCCTGTGCTGCTCCATGTTGTCCTTGCGCGTGAAAGCCTTCTTGCATTCGGGACAGAACGCATCCTTCTTGCCGGTGTGCTTCTTCGCGTGCCGTGCTGCGTGGCCGGACGTGGTGAAGAAGTCGTTGCAGCCTATTTGCTTGGCCAGAGGGCACGGGTACTGGTTCTTCTTGGCGTGCGATTTGGCGCTGGAAGTGGTGGGACCGAGTAATTGTTCGGGTATAGGCGACGGCGATGTTCGATATGCGACCTGCTGCGTGATCTGTGGCTGCATCTGTTGCCGCATCTGAGGTGGCATGGGATACGCCAACGGCATGCCGCCGGTCGCATCCGGGAGAGGCGGGTACATGGACATGTTTGGGTCGTTCATCTTGGCGTGTGAATGATGGCGGATATAGTACTGCTGCTGCTGGGACCGGTGCGAGTGGGCCGGCGCGGCCGGGTCGAAAGGGCTGAAGGCGGGTGTGTCGGGGGAGGTGCAAGTTGGTGAGGTGGGCAACAAATGCGGGGACAAGCCTGGCGTGGGTGTTCGACTCGACTGCTCGGATGAGGAAGTTGAACGCCTGGACGGAACAGCGCCGGCCAAGGCAATACTGTCGATATTGAGTAGCGATATCGTGCGTCCCGTGCTATTTCTACCGTCCATCATGTGATAGCCACGTTCGAGCCCAGTTTGTCAGCGCTGGCGGATGCTGGTGGTGAGACGGCTTGGTGGACGATGGTCTCGTCTGAAACTGGCGTACTGCTGACGACGAAGTGATGCCTTGCGTGAGTGGTATATCAATCAGTGCGAAATGCCAGCTGTCGGCGACGGATTACAGTGAGAGCTGTCTGAGAAGACGAGAGAAGAGGGTCAAGGGCTCAAACGAGGATCACCGTTCGAATAGGCAGACAGCAGACATGATATTGGGCCATGCCAGCGCAGGGCCGAGGGAGCAGAAACATGAGAAAGGTCAGCATCCAGGGTCTTGCAGCAATAAATGCAACTGGCCCGCGTGCATTGGCATCTCCCTCGCCTGTGCCGCGGATCGCTCGGGGCGTTGTGGGAGATGCTTCTCTTTGCGACCCGCCAAGAAAACAGGGTACGGCACATCCTTGTCTGCATATGCGCTAGATTGTTTAAGTTTCTGGTGATTTGGGACTTTACCGGGCGGCTCAACTGTCATGATCAAGCCACAGGAGAGACGCACAGGACGGGCGACGATGGGAACAAGAACACATCAGAGTCGAGTTCCGTGAGGGCAGGCGGGCACGCTAGTGCAAGATTATGGCACGGCGAGACAGACAATGTGTGCGACTGAACGAGCGCAGTGCATTTCCACAACCATCCCGTCCCGGGCGTTCCTGTTGTGGCTGATAAAACGGCCGGACACATCGCCGCTCGAGGTATCCGTACGGCTACCTGGGACTTATTGTCCGTACCCGATCTGCTGTCTGGAGATTTCGGACCCACATGCCCTTGTCAGTTTCGCCTAGGAATACGTCATGAAGAGCCTGTGTCTTATTACCTTTCCAGATCGGGACGCTCGAGAACTTGTGCGTCGACGTCGCGAGCGTCTGCTGAACTCCCCGCGCACACATGCCGCCCGCACTACATCCGCTGAAGGTCCGATTGCCTCGCCTCAGGATCGCTGGTGTGCAGCTACGTCACAAGGACGGCGGACCTGTCGTCTAATAACATGAAGGGCTCGTGTCATGATGCTGGCAGCTCGTGGCATGTCACCGAGCAACTCGCCACAGCGTGGCTCCCCGGCACTCGCGCCACGCACGGTCTTATCCAGGTCTAGAAAACGGCCGGCAGATTGGACCCACGGCCCACGAGATCAAATCCCCTTCCTTCTGCAGGTCCCTCCAGGTTGGGTTGAACCCGGCAAACGCTGCGGGATGGCGGCTCAGGTTGAAGGTGATCATCATCGTTATTACAACCCAACAGATGCCATCTGCGGCAAGGGATGGACCCCAAATATCACTCTCCCGTTCTCTCGATCGACCACCAAACTTCCGATTGAGAGCGAAGCAACAAGAGCTCCGCGCGCTTCCCTTTCCATACTTTCGCCCTGCGCAGCGGGGTCGTCTCCGGCGTTTTGCATTTACCAATCGAACGCTGCCGATTGCTGCAGGGCCGCGGGCGCTAGTGATCTGCGCCATCCCCTCGTGGTGTATACGCGGCAGCATATCCGGACAGCTTCGCGAGGACGGAGGATTCCTGCGTTTGGGTGCTGTGATTCGTGGGACATGCTGTGGCTGAGAGCCTGGAACGTGGCCGCCTCCGCGAGGTTGCATAAAAAATCCCTACTCGACGCGTGGGCGCTGTGAATGGGTTTTAGGATGCAGGGTTTTGCTGATAGCGCGCATCCCGAGGCGGTTTGGTGAACATCAGGGTCGTTCCCGTGCTCTCGTTGCAGTGTGACGTAAAACATCGTGAGATCGGACGCTGGCATGATTGCATTCTTCACACTCTTCCCCGTTTTGCCGTGACAGAAGATGAAGAGAAACGGCGCCGGTGACCTCAAGAGGCACTGCTTCCGATGGAAACTTTCCACCGACACCTATGGAACAGGACAGATATGCCGCCATCACCCCGCTCCTTACCTACATGTACATGTATCTGGCATGTATACAGGCAAACCAGTAGTGGTAAAAGGGCAGGACGCGCTTGCTTCATCAGTCCGCACCAAAGACATCAACCTCGACCCCAATGATGACCTCACACTGACGCCAGCGATGAGTGCGGTACCACATGTGCAGACCTCAAGCGATCAAGCCAAAGTATTGAGCAAGGAAGTCTGCCATACCATGGTACAAGCATGGCAAAGGTCGAAACAGGCATAAGATTAACGACGGACTGTTCTCTTTCGGTCTGGACTCCAAAGTGCTCTACTCATATGCTCTATATGCCGCTCCGTCCCTCTCGTTTGGCGGAGTCAACTGCGGAGACTCGGATAGCAAGGCCCTCTTGCGGGGCGGAACCGCTGGAACAGGAAGCGCGAAAGCCATAGCACTTGTCAGTCTGTCACCCGCGCCTGCGACCCACTCCATCCCCTTGTCAATAACACAAGCCGGACGACGGCACCACTTCGCTGGGAGCCCACACGGGACGAGGATCAGGCTACAACAGCAAGTTTGATGCCCCGCGGTCAATATTGATGGTCGTCAGGGTCTACAGGCATAGACGAAATCGGGACAGAGTGGGTGTGTGTGTGGTTGCCATCACATGTAGGGTGATAGGCTTCTCCATAATATTATTATTAATTGCTGCGTGCAGTGGCTCAAAGACCCTGGGTAAGACGCGGGGCACGGAGGGCTCTCCGACGCTCCGCCGGAAAGCTTGACTGACGTGGCTCTACTGTACCCGACGTTTGACCTGTACAGTACGCCCTATCAGATATCCGGACTCGGGAACCTGGGGCAGCAGACATGGTTCTGAGATCGGCTGAGCCTCCAGCGTCCAGACCGTAGTCGCCGATTCGACTCGCGTTGCTACATGTACATACCGTAGCGACAGTTTCGACACATCCTCATCGATCCCAGTAGACGCCTCATCTTGCCGAACGTTCTCCCGCGCAGCCACGCTCGAGGGTCGTGCCGCGAGATCCTTGTGCCCGTGCAATCCAGCAAGATATCTCTCGCTCGCGATCACCAGCTTCCGGGCCATCTAATGTGGACCACCCGTCGCTTGCTATGCTGGGTCCTCGGCGCTCCTTGGGCAGTTACCTTGTTGGTACGGTGTAAAGGTACGCTGTACTGACCAAAATCGAAGTGGACAGCGCTGTCGGATAACGGGTCCAGGCGAGCGCTTGTGTGTGCTCTCTCCAGGCTCTCACTGCCTCGAAGTGAAGCTGGAGTAATGCGGCTTGTCTGGCAGACAACCCCGTGGGTTATGGTGGTCGTCAATGTAGGTCGTCAGCAGTTCGTCCCTTCCTTCGAGCATCCCCGTCTCCGCCTAGCCCCTCGGCCTCCCCTCATTGTTCGCTGTGCGAGTCGTGGGCACCCCATGTACCGGATAGCTCTCATACCACGCTGGGAAAGGGTACGCTTGGGGAAGCGAATCATCGAAGATTGCCGAAGGGCTGTATGAAACTCGGCGGACGCAATCACGACAGCCGATAGTGGCAATATTTGCACAGGGACGGCTATCTTGGTTCCGGTACGGCGAATATTCGTCGACCATTGGTCTGAGGGATGGATCAATCAATCCATGGATCTACCAAGGCGCCCTTCTCTGAACCGAAGTAAGACTTGCACAGGGCTTCGGTGCAAAACGTAGTCCTTAGCTGCATTGATAGTACTATGAAGATGGGAAGTAAGAAGAGCAGAGGAATCATGGCATATGTACCTACAGCGTCTGCACGACAGGAAGCCATACAATACGGCGTCCGCAGGAGAGACGACATGACTCCCATCATTCAAGGCAAACCTCGGCCACTGTTGATCGCCTCCCTCACTTGACTCGTATTCGGCCTATTCTCCGCATATCGCTCGTACGAGTCCAAGTACAGCTGGTCGTCGCTCGTCGTGTTCTTCACCGCCTCATTGCCCTCAATTGCTCGCACCCACTTCTCCCACCTCGAACCCGGTTCCGGCTCCGGCCACCCTCTGTACGGCTTCAACACCTTCTCCAGTCGGATGACCCACGGTGCAATCTGCACATCCACAAACGTCATCTCCTCGCCCAGGAAGAACGGTCCGGACTTCTCCGCCGCAGAGACCAGCGTAGCAATTTGCTCCGTGAGGTCTTTGGCAAAGCTCGCCTGGTCCTTGGCCTCTTGAGCTTGGAGGTAGCGGTAGAAAACGGGGATGATGTGGCGATTGATATGATCGGACCACAACCGGGAGTGCGCGCGTACTTTCGGATCCTTGGATAGAAGCGCCACATTGCCACCAAGATCTTCGAGGTACTCCATAAGCACCGTGCTCTCATAAGAGCCCCAGTCACCATGTCGTAGTGCCGGTACTAGTCCGCGGGGGTTGATGTCGAGGAGTAGTTTGGGTTTACGGTAGACGTCTACTTCTACGTATTCATATTCAAGCTGCTTGTGCTCTAGTGAGATCCAGACTCGGTGGACGAAAGGACAGAAGCAGGAACCGTAGAGCTTGAGCGAAGACTCGCTAGAATGGGCCTGGACGGTCTTCAAGGCGAGTCCGGTGGCTTGCTTGTGGTAGGTCTTCTTCTTCTCGTCGCCACCTTGGTTAGGGTCGAGATTGGATGACATGGTCGTGTTACCTAGGTAGTTCGCTTTGCTAAAAGTCGCAAGCCTGTGGAATTTACCGGCCTGATTAAGAAGGAACGGACGGACGTTCAGAGCTTCTTGGCGCCACACACTAGCCACATATGGCCTCGATCAGATACATCCATCGCTCGCAGCGTCCTCCCTTCCTTTGAATACAGACCACCTCAACACGATGTCTTTCGAGCCCAAGCAGAAGATCGAGCTTGATCCTCCAAAGGACGACATCATCAGTCTTGACTACCTCTCGAAGTGTGACGGTGCGTTGTGTGACCACGACTCGGCCTGGAATTATCGTGACACTGAACATCGCCAGGCTCACACCCGGACTATCCGACTTACGTTGCGATCAAGGTAGGATAGAATAGCCATCCAATCTACCCGGCGCTGACTCTTCGAAGGGTACTGTGTTCGACGTCACTGGCAACAAAGCCTACGGACCGGAAGGCTCCTACAAGGGTGAGCGCGGCAGCAATGACTCCGTAGCAATCGCAGACTTACTCGCCTCGCAGTATTCGCCGGCAAAGATGCTTCCCGCGCGCTCGCCCAGTCGTCGTTGAAAACGGAGGAGTGCCGGCCAGAATGGGAAGACCTCTCGGACGACCACAAGAAAGTCCTCAATGACTGGTATACGTTCTTCAGCAAGCGCTACAACATCAAAGGCAAAGTCGAGGGCGCCGTCAACATGTAATTACATTATGCCATGATCTACAAGCAGACTCATCCTTGATTTCGTTACCGTTCATAGCCCGCGCTGCCCAGATTCCAAAAGCACCATCTTGCGCGACCAGACCCCCGCAAGCGTGTAGAAAAACCCCAGTAACCCGAAAAAAGCACTCAGTGGGTATGACCGTGAACGCCGACGACCCTCAAGTCAACAAAACCGAAAACAGGAGCACGCTCGATTGCCTTCCCTCAGACTCTCATCTGGCCCTGCTGCTGCCCGCAGGACTGACAGACCTGGTTGGCGCTGACCCACTCGCGCTTCACGGACCACGCGCCGAAGCACTGGTGGTTGGGGTCGTTGCGGGCGAAGTGGCAGTGCTTGATCAGGCGGCGTCCGGCGTGGCCGCACTGGAAGTGGATGACTTCGTACTGACAGGCCGTTAGTGCTCGACTCCGAGGCGGATTGCTGATGGTGGGAGACTTACTTGGCACATGGTAGGGGTGACACGGTGGAGTTCGGGTGTGCGGTGAGAATGTGATTGAATGTTTATGTGGCGCGCTGGGACGACTGCGTCAGACCACGCATTTCCGGCGGATGTGGGACGGTTACTGAATACCTGGTCGACTAGTACAGTTGCCCTCGATTGGAGAAACAACAAGCAAGCCACCAAAAGACAGAACAGTTCCAAGATTGAAAGCACGACGCAGACCTTTTCGTTGAACGATGGACAAACCAAGAGTGATGAACTCGAACCTTCTGCTCACGAAGCGCAGACAAGAGCCCCTCTTATCTTGCACTCGAGGCCTTCATTCAGCACGAGCCTGCTGTAGCTCGTGCAAACTCCACATCCCCAGACGATCTCGCCATCACCATCCTGGTCGACGGACGCCGCCGTCGACGCTTGATGAACCACAGAACGCGCAGAAAGGCCTGCAGGCAGTGCAGGGCAATTATGCATCTCTGGAGAGGACCAGGTATGGAGCGCTCATCGCGCTGCTTCGCTGTCATGCTCGAGCTGGGTGGGTCAGTCAATGAGAGCTGCTTGGTCGACGAGGTGCGGAGACCGTGACACAGATGTGTCTATCTGGTTGGAGGCGTGGTCAAAGCGTTTCTCTTGTACGGACACGAGAGATGGCGTGGGATTGGGGTCCGAAGCATCATCATGACTACTATGGTGGGAAGAAGGCTGAGGAAGGAAAAGCTCTTATATGACCTGTCACATTTCTCACCGCTACTTTGCATCCCGTGAGCCACTCTTTTCGCATTCTGCTCTCTTCGCTGCATGCTTTCGAGAGCCGACGAGAATGTCGGACGGCAACGAGCAGTGTTGACCTGGGGTCGCACGATCCCCAGAGTGCGCCACTTGGTTGAGGTGCTCGTGCGGTCCAGGACATCCTACAGGCTCGCTCACCTGCAGCCGAGACCGGCACTGAACAGGGTTCGGATGCTTGACGGTCCTTCCCGGGCTCGAGCGTCCTTTCTCTTTACCCTACCGAGACCGTGGACTCGGGCCGGCGTGGTGGGAGCTGAGAGATGCAATCAGCGCACGTCCGATCTCTACTCGGGGAAGTGCCACGCTGCCATCGTCCATTATTACAAGTGTAGCTCCAGTCGTCGAGTAGAGCGCATCGCGGCGCTTTGGATCCAAACTTCACGGTAGGTATGACACTACCGACCGTTGAGCACGTTGTAGTGGTCTCCACAATGCAAGCCACTGTATGCACAATAAACTGGAAATGAGACATCAGAAATGCGAATTCTGCCGATTTCTTGCTCGAGCACAGCCTTAGCGCACCACTTAATTCTGTATCACAACGTCAACCAACGGTCGTCGACTTGGACCCCGGCTCGCACAACCGAAGTGCAACGCTTCAGTTCTCATGAGGTCGTAGCCTAGCGGTTTCCAACGCATACTCGGCGCGCTGGGGTCGCATGATCAGTTTCCGCCAGCGTACGGATTTCGAGGCCGAGCCAGTGGATAGGTGCTCAGACAGCCGGTGCCGTTCAACACCAGCCCCAGGGCAAGCAGGCGATGCGCCAAGGCAATATCCACAGCCCGAACTTCGGACGTGCAGCAAGCATCGCTGCTTGCACATCCCAGCGCCCTGGCACCGAAGGTTCTCCGTGGCCTACCGGACATCCGGCTTGCTGGACCGATGAGGTGTTGTGACCCGGCAGAACCTCGAGCGTTCCGCGGTCCACCTGAATTCTGCTCGGGCCATTACGCTGACCGTGCGTTAGTGCATGGGAATGATCTAGCAAACATTCTCGGACCGTGCCAAAGACCGATACTGGCTCCATCCGGGCCGATCTCACTCCTGCCACCAGGCCGAGCTCACTCAACGACAGCAAGCTTCCGCCTTGACAAGGTATCGTGAACTGCTCTTTACGGTATGCCGGTCCGGGTCCTCGAGGACGCATAGACTCTCCCGCATTATCCATGCGTGTATAGGCAAGAGACTGCTCCAACATCGTGTTCCGCGATACGGTGCCGCTATATGGAACGAAGCCTGGCTTGCCGGATCCCTCTGCAGTAGGCCTAGGCGGCCACCCTTGTTACTATCGGATGCTTGCACAGAGATGAGAAGCTCTCATCAGCATGCCGTCACTCCACCATCAGCTTGCATCATTACGCCTTGCCGCCCTTCCGCACCTTCCTTGCCGCCCGCTTCCGCCCAACGATCTGGTTCCGCTTCGTGGTCTTCTCATCCTCAGGCGTCTTCCCCACTTTCGATGAAGTAGTACCAGTCGGCGCCGAACCCGGCTTCGATCGCCTCCCCTTCTCGGACTTCGAGCGCGGCTTCTCTGTCGACTCAACCCCTCTCTTCCGCTTCCCAAGCGGGCCCGAAGTTGAGTCTTTGCCACCCCGCGCTCCGCCTCTGCCCTTCTCAGCACGATCAGCACCACCTTCGTCCACCTCGCCCGCGGCAGCTGCCCTATCTTTGAACATCTGACTCCGCTCTCGAGCCTTCTCCTCCTTCTCACTTCTCCGCATCACCACCTGCGCGTTCTCAATCGCAAACTCGACCACCAATCTCTTCTTCCTATCCTGCACGTCCTCCACACTCGGCTTCCCATTCGCCTTTCCACCCTTGCCACTAGCCTCCTGAACGCGATACCCCACCGCATGCCCATTCAACCACCTCAATGCCATAAGCGCAGACCGATGCGTGTAATACTCGATGAATCCATACCCACGACTCCTACCCGCACCCGTCTCCTCGCTGACTTTACTGCCACCGCCGCCCTCGAAGACAACCTTGGCCTGCCGGACTATACCCTTACCCGATTGTTTTCGCACGAGCTCGGCGTTCTTCATCTCTTCGCCGCCGCGTTCGAGTTCCTCGCGGGATAGCCTCTGGCGCAGGCCGCTTTTGAGGTCCGTGGCGAAGCCGACGACTGCCTCTCGGGCTAAGGCTTTGAGCTCTTTACTGCCGATGCTACGGGGGATGTTGCGGACGCTTAGACGCGTCAAGCTGAGATTGAGCGATGGATTGCTTTCGATGAGCGTCTTGCGCTGCTTGACGCTGGCCTCGCGCATGGTTCTTTCGGAGGGTGGAAGCTGCTCCCAGAGTTTCGAGTTCGAGGCGATGGTGCCCTCGGAGAGGAGGTATAGACGTCGCTTGTCTTTGTCGCGCTTGCTGCGGTACGTCGCGCCTTCCTTAGTGAGTCGGCTTGCTTCAGATTTGTCGACCGCAGGCGAGATTTGCAGAACGCGGCCGTCGAGAGAGTATTGACCAGACGGGTCCGTGTTCTCGTTCTGCAAGATGGACTTCGGTGGTGGTACGTGCTTGCCATCAAGAGTCTTCTCTGTCGACAAAGAGCGTCGGGGTGCATTTCGGAGGCACGCATCTGCATCAGCCGTGTCGTAGAAGCACACAAAGCCTGTTCCCTTCGGCCGATTGGTCTCGTGGTCCAGTACAACCCTCGCGTATCGTACACTGCCGAATTGTCGAAAGTGATCCTCTAGGTCTTCATCCGTGCAAGTAAAGGGCAGATTGCGGACAAAAAGCGTCGACGACCTGTCGTCTGACAACTTCGGCTCCGCGTCGTCACCATCTTCCTCTTCCCCGTCCAAATCCACATTCACGCCGTCTTCGTCGTCATCGTCGACGTCGCTAACGGTTCCGTTCGAGCTGATGTCTTCCAAAGCATCTCCAAACTGCGCATCTTCAACCTCGTCTTCCACAGCTACTTCTTTCGCTTCACCGCCTTCGAGTGCGTCCTGCTCAGGCTCCTCTTGCAGACCCTGATACACACCCTTCTGCACCGCCCAGTCGACTGCTAGCGTCCTCCCATCTACCTCCTTCCCATTCACACCCTGCATAGCCTTCTCCGCATTCTTTCTCCCACGCATCAGCACGAACCCAAACCCTGCCATAAGCCCGGGCCCCTTCGTAGGCACGTACGCCTGCTTTACCTTGCCATAGCTCAAGAACAGCTTCTCCAGCTGCTTCGAACCCTTGATCGTCCACGGCAGATTCCGCACAATCAGCTTCGGCGGCGCCTGAACCTCGCGCTCAGGCTTCACTCGCGCTGTTTTCTCGCCGCCCTCTTCGCGCTGTCGGCGCTCTGCAAGCTCGACCCGTAGCTTGCGATCCTGAAGTACTCGGCCGTTGAACTCGACCTTTGCGCGCTGGGCATCCTCTGCATCGGCGAAAGTGACGAAGCCATACCCTTTGCACTGCTTCGTGGCAGGATCGATCACGGCGGTGGCATGCTTGATTGGGTAAGACTCCGAGAACAGCTCGGTCAGGGTCTCGGACGTGGTGTTGGCGGGTAGCGATCGAACGAAGAGGGACCGCCGCTGCTGCTCTGCCTTGACTATCTCTGGTAAGGATTGGCTGCCAAGAGCTGTTTGTTGCACATCCTCCACTTCGCCAGCTTCTATAGCAGTGATAGTGCCGTCCGAACGCTTCTGTTTCTTTGCAGCGGGCACCATGTCGCATATGTGTGCATCGAGACCTCTTGATCTTCTGATTTCCACGAACTTTTTGGACGAAAGCTAGTGCACGCTGACTAACGCAAACCAGCCTGACTCGCGCGCGCATACAGGTTCCATGTGCAAGGCTGAGGGAGTACACTGTGTGGTAAAATATACACATGTATCGTTCTTCAGCATTCGTTGCGATATGCAATATGTGTTAGGGTTACTTCGAGCAGGTGTTGCATCTGAGAGCATGCCGCAAGCTGGCATGTGGTCGCACTCATCCTCCACCGCGGCTATCAGCACCTCAAACACAACATCGTCTAGGAATATTACCATCTAAATGGCCTCCTCCATGAAATCAACTCTCGCGACACCAACGAGCAGACCGGATCCTACGGTGACGCAGTCTGAACAATCTTGTGACTTTCGGTCTAGAGCGAAAGCCGCCAAAGCTAATAAATGGTCTCTGAATTGCCCCGGCACTCTGCATCGGACGACCTGGCACATCAGTCATATCAGCGTTGACGACCGGAAAGTAGGCTTGAGCGTAGTGGCGAACGCGCATGCCGTATAGTGCACAGCCGTTGTCTTTGAAACCAAATCCGACCGTTGCAGTCATTGCATCGGTATCTTGTCGACCTGCTTGGGAGTGATATCGCAAGATGCCTTATACTCATACTCACCTAGATAGCAACCCTCCCAAAGTCATCAACTGCTTCCCGAAGGGCAAATGGCGAAGAGCGGCACTCTTGCGCACAGTCGTTCACGCCGATTATGGCCTTTCCCCTTTGAGTTTCCCCTACTGGCTCGTCGAATCAGTCGCAAGCTTGCGCTGGAACTGGCCTTTGAACCGAATCGACTCGCAACGCAGCATGGACGCGCTCTCAGCAGATCTCGAGCTGTTCATAGCACTCAATAAAAGCTCGCCATGGCTAAGCTGGGCTTTCTACCTTGTCAACTTCCCTCTTGAGGCGTATACCCAGGACTATATACAAGCCTGGCACGACACCCTCGAGACACGAGGCAAGGTCGTCATGATCAACGTCTTGATTGGCCGGAACAACCTCTGCGTGCCGACACTCTACGATCCCAGCAATCTCAGCATTGGCTCTGATCAGGAGACGTTCACCATGCTGCGCATGTGGTACTGCCTCATGCAGCTCAGGAGGGGCTTTAGCGAACTTATCTTACCGCGAAGGCTTGTACGAATCGATCAAGTCGAGGTATTTAAACCCACTACGAGGCCTCCGAACGAAGTTGACTCGCGGAGACTCACTGGGAGTAGATTCTCGTTCCCATACCAGGTACGACCACGCTTGGGAAGCGACTTAAGACCTTCGAACTGGGCCGTACGGGGGGTGACGCACGTTGCCAACTTCGAAGAGCCGTCCCGCATACATGCCAACCAGCGAACACAGACGATCGAAATGTTAAACAAGCCCTCTGCGGAAGGACTCGAGTTCGTGCGAGCCTGGGATGTTGGCGCCGTTTCCATGATCAGCTTGACGCCGCTCCTCTTCTCGCTCGTTTTCGTTGCGCTTTGGATCGGCGTCTGCGTTGGCCACTTTGGTGTCGATGTGCAGGTCGCTACGACGACAGCGTTCACGGCTGCGGTCTTCGTTGTTACGGCTGGTATGTCTCGGCGTTCGGCTGTGATAGAGGCCGACCTGACTGACGGCTGTACCAGGAGCACTTGTGATAGCGCTGTTCGCGTTTCTGGCAGTCATATGGGGAGTATGGACGTCGACATGGGAGTCAGAGCCGAGACTGAGAAGCGCGACGAAAATGTCGGCACGGCATGAACGTGTAGCGGAGCTGGAAGGTTTGCTGCACTGCACATAAGCCGCTCGCCGCGAAAGACAGCAGCGTTTGGAAGCGTATTCGTGCAGGATGCTTGCCCTGGCAGCACTTCTGGTCATGGATATGAGCCGATGGCACCCAATGGACACTTCTTTCCGCATCCTGGGTCTTCATCGGCGCCAGACTTACCAACTGCGAGAGAAGGCTTCGTATCTGTGTGTGAGCGCCGTGGTGCGCTTGACAGGACAGTGGATTAAGCGTTGTTACATCAAACGCTCCAGGAGAGTTGAACATCGCCTTCTTCCATCTGCGAATCCGGCCATCTGTAGAATCTCACAGGCTTTGCGTACCATAGGTTCTTCTATCCGCTGTGAGTGCTGTACGTTCTCCTGCTATACTCTAGTGCCCCCAAAGGACATGAAACCCTTGTGTCTCGCACCACCTTCGCACTGCGATCTCCATTAACCGTCAATCGTTCACTCGTCCACCGCGCCCCACGCATCTTCGTTGTCTAGATACCTCATCTCGAATCAATCTCAATGCCGCCACCACTCCTACACAACACCATCAGCAAGGCTAGTCTTATTCCAGCAAGGCTTCCCTTATTCTGTCAAGCCCTTCTACCCAATATACACACCTTCGCATCCCCCACAACAGCATTCGCAGCGTCCGCCCCCAACGTCATCCCGAACCCCATCATCGCCGCGTTGACCACCTGTCCGCCATACATTCGTAGGTAGTGGTGGCTTTCGTGCTTCTGAGCTTCCTGCGAGAAAAGCCCGCGCTCTTGGGAGGGCGTGTTGGAGTCGGAGGAGGGCCGTTGTAGGGTTGAGACATTTTCGGTGCGTGCGAGGGGAAGGCTTTGAGTGGGTGGGTTTTGTGGGAGGGCTGAGGGAGTTGCAATGAGTGTGTGTGGTCCTGGTTACATGTGGCGGGAGGCTTTGATTCTTCAAGGACTTGGAAATAGCGAATGGAAGCTGGAGGTGGAGCCCGTGTATGGAAGGCGCTAATCAGCCTGGAATGGTCTAGTTCGCAGAATTTCGAGCACAGATCAGGCAGGTACGGGGTTGTTCCCGGGTCACGTTCGTGTCACAACCTCGACCGTTACTATCAACACATAAAGTTCCTCAGGTTATAGCCCTTTCCACGCCCATCTCACTCCTTCATCCTCTCCTCCTCTTCCTCGACTGTCCGCTTCACACCCTCCACAAATGCCTCGACGGCCTTGCCGCCTCCCAAAGGCATACTCCCTCCCTCAATCACCCCCCCGTGATGAACCTTCAACCGCAACGCCTCCCCGATCATAGGCAGTCCTCCATCCCTCAAAGCCACCGTCAGACTCCCCAGACTCTGCGTAAACTGCGGGGACCTCAATGCCCGGCGTAAGACTTCCTTTTTCTGCTCTGTGCTCAACGCCTCAATGGCTGCCATCCCCGCTGCAGGCGAGGGATCAGGGTCCGAGGACGAAGGTTCCGAGGCTGATTCTTGTGCGAGGAGGAAGAGTTCTGGGGGCAGGAGAGTGCAGGCGGTGTTGATCTGGGCTGGGGTCGCCTCCGTGACCCAGCTCAGAGTTGTTTGAGGTGTGAGGAGCTCGGGGAGGGAAGTGAAGGGGATGTCGACTTGTTGGGCGGCAGTGCGGGATTGTTGGGTGGAGTGGAGGGAATTCAGGAAGTCCTGGACGATGGTGTTGGTGTCTTGGCTGGTGGGAGATGGGTCAGCTTACCTTACTTGAAGTTGGTACGTGGCACGGCAGACATTTTAGGGGAGCGTGCATTTGCTCGCTACCAGCAGTAGTCCGTCTAGCCCGTTTACCCAGCTTTGTTTCCCCCGACGCCTCGCTGAAACGCATCCATCACTAGGAAGACAGATCTCCACTTACGCTCTCCCGCCATCCGCCCCACCCTCTCTACTGGCCTCACCCTCCTCCCGCGCGTCACCACCCGTCGCACCCTGGCCCGCCCCGCCCGTCTCCTGCCTCGTCAGCCCGTCCTCTTGGTCCACCTCCATCGCGTCCGCATCCCCATGATCCTCATCGTCGTCCCCAGCACCACTCTCTCGTATCTCCTGCGCCTCCCGCTCCACATCCACGTCCTCTCCCTGCAATAAAGCATCGATCACCTGCCCAATCCGCTGATCCCTCGCACTGAACCAGCCCAGCTTTCCCTCCTTATGTTGGGGGGCACTTTGCATCCAGAAGTAGTATTTCTGACTCGACGAACTGAACTTGAGCACGAAGATGCGGCCAGAGGTTGGGGACTCCACGCTCTCCGCTCCCGGGTTCTTGACAAGCGGGTGGAAACTGGCATCGCCGGGGAACATGAGGAGGTCGATCTCCGGTACGTTGGCGGGGGCGGAGCGGGGACGCCAGCAGAGGTGGGGAAGATCATCTTCGGTGTAGATGTAGAGGTAGCCGGGGGTGGGGTCAGGAGTGACTTTGCGGCCGGCGAAGGCGCATTTGCCGGCTTTGAAGGTGATGAGAGGGGATGATGCCATGTTTGCTGTAGTTAGGGGCGGTTGGAATGGTTGGTGGTGCTGTAGTGTGATGTCGTGATGCGTGTTTGGAGAATGTATTGTACGAGAGGCTCCCAGTTGCAAACGCAAGCACGCCGACACGTGACATTGACTGCTTCTGGCCTCAGGCAGCATTGCCGAAGCCGCACTTTCTTGGCATCGGGAAATCCACACCAACGCCTGAGCTTCACGTTGGCTTGCGACAGCGAACATTGACTCTTTTTGCTAACGCCGAAGCCACATCTTCTCAGGTACAGCACAGTCGCCGACTACCTACATTCACCGAGCAAAGGCTGATTGACAACAGCCGCTCACGATGTCCTCCGAGCCGCAGACGAAGAAGTTCCAGAAGGGCGAGAGGACGGTACCGCACGCTTCCCAGAAGGCCAGCAAATACTACCCGGCCGAGGACGAGCAGCAACCAAGAAAGGTACACACCACCGGCTGAGATTGGGCAAAATGGTGAACCGGGTCACTAACCGGGATGCAATGAGATAGGCTCGCAAAACCCTCCGCCCATACAAGCCCCGCCCCTCCCTTCAACCCGGCAAAGTCCTTATCCTCCTCGCCGGTCGCTTCCGTGGCAAGCGCGTCGTCCTTCTCAAGATCCTTGACCAGGGAGTCCTCCTCGTCACCGGCCCCTTCAAGATCAACGGCGTCCCGCTTCGCCGCGTCAACGCCCGCTACGTCATCGCGACCAAGACCACCATCCCCCTCGAAGGCCTCGACAGCTCGACCGTAGACAAGGTCGCGAAGCCAGAGTATTTTGCCCGGGACAAGAAGGCCGACAAGAAGGGCAGCGAAGAGGCCTTCTTTGGACAGGGCGAGAAGGCGGAGAAGAAGAAGCCGAGTGGAGATCGGGCGGAGGACCAGAAGAAGGTGGACGAGGGTTTGTTGAAGGCGATTAAGAAGGAGGCGATGTTGCAGGAGTACCTGAAGAGCCAGTTCAGCTTGAGGAAGGGCGACCGGCCGCACGAGATGGTTTGGTAGAGCACTGCACTATGGGTGTGGTGGTAGGTGCAGATGACATGCGGCTTGCTTTACTGGATGGCGCAGATACAGATGAAGACGCTGGCATGGAGCGCCGAGCTAGTGCATAGCTGATGCGCAATGTCCAAGCGCTCACAACTCAACCGAGCAAGCTCCACAATTGGCTTCGACCTTACGTACTCGTCAGACTTGATGAAGACTGGTAACGATGTCGAAGAATCTATGAGTCTGTGGCTATGTGTGCGCTCCTACTTCCCACGGTGGTATGTCCTAAGGCTGCTTTTCCAAGGCCGAGACTCGACCCGGGTCTGAATAGATGTACAAGAATTGAGCGTAGTATACAAAAAGCTCCTATCTCTTACATCCCAAGATCCCTGGACCTCCAATGCTAAATATTGCTAGAGTGACAAGTCCCACCCATCGCTTTATGCAAGTCGTTCAATCATCATGAAATTGTTGTACAGTCGACACCCATTTCACACAGCCAAAACGTCCAAATGCTCCCCATCCTCCTTTACAACCACCTTCGCCGACTCACCTCCCTTGATCAATCCCCGAATGATCTTATCCGCCAATCCATTCCCCACCTCCTTCGCTATCAACCTATTGAGTGGTCGTGCGCCGTAGCGGGGATCGTAGCCCTTATCGCACAGCCAAGTCTTCACCTCATCGCTGACACGCAACGTGATCCTCCGGTCATCAAGTCTAGTCTGAAGTTCGCGGAGCCGGAGATCTACGATGTCGCGGAGAGCGGGTTTGGAGAGTCGGCGGAACAGAATGAATTCGTCGATGCGGTTCAGGAACTCGGGGGGGTAGGTCGACTGGACGACGTCCATGACATGTTGCTTTACTTCCGGGCTGATCTCATCGGATCCGGAGGTACTGTTGCTGCTATCGTCTGCTACGATCGCCTCCGCGGCCAAGTTGGACGTCAGCACCACCATGGTATTCCGGAAATCGACTCTATGGCCTTGGGCATCGGTCAGGAAACCCTCGTCCAGGACTTGCAACAGAAGCGTGGATATGTCTTTGTGCGCTTTCTCGAACTCATCGAAAAGCAACACAGCGTAGGGTTTCCTCCTGACGGCTTCGGTCAACTGTCCCGCGTCCTCGTAGCCTACGTAGCCCGCCGGCGAGCCGATGAGACGGGAGATGGTGTGTTTCTCCTGGCACTCAGACATATCGAAGCGAACTACAGCTTGCGGAGTGGAGAACAGGAAAGCGGCGACTTGCTTGCAGAGTTCTGTCTTGCCCACTCCGGTCGGACCGAGGAACATGAAGGAGGCTAGGGGGCGGTTCTCGCCTGAGAGGCCGGCGCGTTGGAGGCGCACGGCATTGGCTACGGCTGTTAGGGCTTCGTCTTGGCCGCGGATGGTTTGGCGGAGCGTGTCTTCCATGTGGACTAGCTTTTGGATCTCGCCGGCCATGAGTTTGGTCACGGGGATGCCGGTTGCTTTGGCGACGACGGAGGCGATGTCGTTTGCGGTTACCGAGTCGTGGATCAGAGTCTCTGACGTGGTTGAGCTTGTAGACGTGGATTCGCCACCTTCTTCCGCAGGCAGTGCTTTCTGGAGTTCAGGGATCTTGGCGTAGCGTAGCTCGGAGGCCCGGGCGAAGTTGCCTTCTCGTTGGGCTGTCTCGAGGTCGATGCGGGCTTGCTCTAGGTCCTCCTTCGTCTTCTTGATGGTTTCAATCTCGGCGCGCTCCTTATCCCACTTCTCGGTCAGTAATCCGGCCTCGTCTTGCTTGAGTGTCAAGTTCTTCTCGAGCTGCTCTCGCCGCTCTTTACTCGCGATGTCGGTCTCCTTCCGTAAGCTTTCGAGCTCGATCTGGATCGTCATGATCTGCCTGTCGAGCTCTTGGATGGCGTCCGGCTTGCTCTCCTGCTGAAGTCGGAGTGCGGAGGCGGCTTCGTCGACGAGGTCGATAGCTTTGTCCGGTAGGAAGCGATCGGTTATGTAGCGGTTGCTGTACGTTGCTGCGGCGACCAAGGCGGAGTCGGTGATTCGAACACCATGATGGACTTCATAGCGCTCTTTGATGCCCCGGAGGATGGAAATCGTGTCTTGTACGGTTGGCTCGCCCACCTGGATAGGCTGAAACCGTCGAGCCAACGCTGCATCTTTTTCAATAATTCTATACTCAGAAAGAGTCGTCGCACCACAGCACTGCAACTCGCCGCGCGCCAATGCCGGTTTGAGGAGATTGCTAGCATCGATGCTCCCTTCTGCTTTGCCAAGACCAAGCAGCGTATGCAGCTCATCGATGAACAAGATGACTTTGCCGTGAGCATCTTGAACCTCCTTTAGCACTGCTTTCAACCGCTCTTCGAAGTCACCTCGGAACTTTGCGCCTGCTATTAGACTTCCAAGGTCCAGACTGATTACCTTCTTGTCTTTGATGCTCTCCGGAACATCACCGCGTGTTATGCGTTGCGCCAAGCCTTCCAAGATGGCGGTCTTGCCTGTACCTGCTGCGCCGATCAAGACAGGATTGTTCTTCGTTCGTCGCGACAGAATCTGGATGGTCCGATGGATCTCGGCGTCTCGTCCAATGACTGGGTCCAATTTTCCCGACTTGGCTTTGGCTGTCAGATCGATGCCGTATTGTTCCAGAGCGGATTTCTCTGGTTCGCCACCCAGGTTCATCCGATGTGTACCGCCTGGTGGGTGAGGCCGGCTACTTGCGTAGCCCCTTCGATGTGAGACCGCGGGTGCGAAGACATGGTGATTAGGCGCGAATCCGGACAACGCACGAAGGGCAGGCAGCGGTACTCTAAAGGGTTGCTGGGTTGCGCCTGATAGACGGAGAGCAGACCCAGGCACGTGAGAGACTTGCCGGACTAATGTATACCTCGTGCCTGCGATGCGCCGGGCTGCGCTTCTGACAGTAGTGGAGAACATGGCGAAGTGTTACCAGTCGTGTGTATCGTCGGACTTACCATCCCAAGGACGATGAGACAGCGTTGCCCCGAAATGCTGTGGTCATAAAGTTGGGCAGGGTGAATGAAGGTTCGTGTACGCTCTCGAAAGCTCCATGAGGTGTCGTTGCGCCGGCTCGGTCCATTCGGTGCCGAGAAACCCTGCAGCTGCAGTGTCTTTCTGCCTCAGGCTCACCGCCAGCTACAGAATTCTTCGGAAATGGCAGTAATCCTTTATGAGTGGAGTGTTTGATATTAGTCCAACAACTTCGGATACCTTACACACTGCGCGACAAGTGCTGAACAATCTACACCACCCAAAATGGGCTTCACCGACTTCTCCAGCGACTCTGGCCTTGCCCGTACGTACTGCTGGCTTTGGCCAGAAGCGAATAGAACCTAATGCTGTATCTAGAGCTTGACTCTTGGGTCACAACACGCAGCTATATCAACGGGTGCGTATCTGTAACTCATTCACGATCCCCTCCACCCTCTATTTCATGATGAGAAACATTGGTCCGTGTTGATGAGGCGGCGTAAGACCCCGCCAAATGAGTACAAACCCAAGCATTCATTTGCAACACTGATCTCCCCTCCCTATTCGCTTCTTGTTCTCTCAACATATCAGCGCAGCAGGCTCTGACATGCCCTAGCCACACCCCTTCTCAAGCCGACGTCAAGTCCTTCCAGGCCCTGAAATCCCCGCCCGCGGCCGACAAGTACCCGCACGCTTACCGCTGGTACAAGCACACCGCCAGCTTCGACTCCGAGTTCTCCTCGCTTCCCGGCGATTCAAGCAAGGCGCACACCGCCTACGGTCCTGAGTCAAGCGAGATCGCAGTAGGCTCAGGCAAGGCGCCGGAGAAGGAGGCAGCGAAGGATGCTGGTGGGGAGGACGACGACGAGGTCGACCTCTTCGGCTCAGATGACGAGGAGGAGGACGCAGAGGCCGTGAGGATAAGGGAGGAGCGTCTGGCACAGTACGCACAGAAGAAGGCGGGCAAGACGAAGCCGGCGGCGAAGTCGATCGTGACGATGGATGTCAAGCCGTGGGGTATGTCGTCCGCAGTGTCAATTGGACTGTCTTTAGAGCGCTAACGCGTCGCTTCACAGACGACGAGACCGATATGAAAGCACTGGAATCCTCCGTGCGCGCCATCGAGAAGGACGGTCTCACTTGGGGTGCCTCCAAGTTGGTCGCGGTCGGCTTCGGCATCAAGAAGCTGCAGATCAACTTGGTCGTTGAGGACGAGAAGGTCTCGCTCGAAGAGCTGCAGGAGCAGATCGACGAACTCGAGGACTACGTGCAGTCCTCGGACATTGCGGCTATGCAGAAGTTGTAGGTCCGACAAAGGACTAGGAGCAGCGATGAGCATGGCATGCTCCGGTCTGTTGCTGGAGCTGGGAGTGGTGATGAGAGCATGTTGCATTTCCTCCATGGCATGATGTGTGATGAGCTGCAATAAGCCGTGATACCACTTGACGCACAAAAGCGTTGCAAGGGCCTGACTTCGCAAAATTATCTCATTCGCGACAGGTGTGAGGTCCACCATCGACCATGTGTCCTTGGTGCCAGCGAGTACATGTATACTGTAGTCGATACACGTTGTTGTATGTTTGAGTACATGTATCGTCTTTCACATGCAATTTCGCCAAGCTTTGCGGCTCCAATTGAACGCATTGCGCTTCACGTAGAATTGCCCTCCAAGCACACATGTTCATCAAGGTTTTGCCATCCAAAGTATCAACACAGCAAACCGTCACTATGGCCGCGATCGCGACCGCAATCAACGTCCTCGGCGTGCTCTTTCTCTCACACGCGTACGTCGCGAATCCTGCCCATGGCGCAACCTGCACTCACTGATCCACGATCAACAGCGTCTACAGCGCCTACGAGCACTCCCTCCTCACCTCCGCCTCCACCTCACTTCCACCAACCCACTCCCTCCTCCCCGCCTCCCTCGATCCCAAAATTACCCTCCCCCTCGACATCACCCTCGAAACCCTCTTTTCCGTCCTCCTGCTCTGCGCCGGGATGGTCCTGAGTAGTGCGGATTTGAAGCCCATTCAATGGCGGGTCTGGGCCGGAACACTGGAGGCTAGTCAAGAGGCGAGGGAGGTGAAGGAGGTCGGTGTTGGGGGAGGGAACCCGTATCAGGCGCTGGAGGAGCGGGCGGGGTTTTGGGATGTTAGGGGGGTTGGGAAGGCGACTAGGGGGTGGATGGATGGGGGTGGGGATAAGAAGGGGAAGGGAAGGGCATGAAGAGGGTGTAGTGATGTTGTAGGGTTTACACTAGTCTATCGCCTTGCTGTGTTCACGTCGTCGCTGGGCTGGTGGCCCAGGTTTATCGGTCGCCGGTCACATGACAGCCGGACAGATCAGTGCAAGATCAGGGCGTTGATGCGAGCAATTGCGTGGGTTCTGCCAGCAAAGATGAGATGGCTACATGTACCTAGACATGGCGTGGCAACACTGGGCCCAAGGGTGAGCGAGTCGCCACTTCCCAAACTGGATGGGAGCGTAGTGATCGAGCTCGAACTTCACACTCACTTTCCACACCTCACCTCTGCTCTAGATACACCTCTACCTTACTGTTCTGACTTCCTCCTGCAATGCGTTGACACGAGATAGCAAAGCGATGATGGCTCCCTCCCAAGCCAGCCGAAAGAGACCAGCCAGCAATACTACCGCACCTTCTTCACGCAATGTACGCAGCCGCGCAGTGTCCCGCGCTCAGACCTCGCAGTCAAGCATGAGCTCCGGCTCGCGGTATCCGGCAGGCTCGCAGCAGTCATTGGCGGAGTCGTTGCAAGGCAAGGGCGGCAAGCGCGCACCATCACGACATTCATCAACACAGTCGGAGCGGCCTGGCTCTATCGCCTCCAGCCATACCTTCGCCGGCGATGCTAGAAGTAGAGCTACCACCGAGGCACCTACTGAAGATCAGAGAGATGATCCCGAGCATCTCAGCGAGGTGGTCATGGCTGTTAATCTTACCGAGCGCGGTACTGTTGGTTGTGCTTACTATGTGGCGCGTGAGGAGAAGCTGTACTTCCTTGAGGATGTCAAGCTGGGCGGCCCGAACATTGTTGACCAACGTGAGCAAAGCCTGCCTTGTCTGAGTACAGAGCTGACGTTCTTGCAGTGAAGCTATTCATCGATCCCACCGTGGTCCTCATATCGACGAGGTGCGACGAAGAAGTCATCAACCGCCTCGACCCCGACTCTCGTAATCTTGGAGGCTCCGTCGATGGCAGGAGTACTGATCAGACACGCCTGCCGTACATGCTGGAGTGTCGCCCCGGCGCCGAGTTTGGCTACGATTCGGCCAGAAACAAACTCGTCAATCTACGTCTTGGCCAGCAAGATGGTCCGCGTGTCACCTTTGTCGTGCCTGGCGATGTCACGGCGGAGCATGAGGACTTCAACAATCTGGACGCAGGCTTTGCCGGGCGGCAAGGGCAGCTTCTACGCTTGTCCGGCTGGATCAACGTCGAGAGTCGCACCACGGTTGGGTGCGCTGGAGCAGTGCTGTCATACTTACAGCGTAGGAGGACGACTTCCTACCTCCCGCACGACCAGGTTTCGGCGGGTATGTTCCGCATTGCCACGGTCGAGATGTTCAGCTTGAACGGGTCGATGTTCATCAACGCAGACACACTACTCTCGCTCCAAATCTTGTCCACGGAGTCGCACCCCAATGCTCAGTACCAGGGACCAGCCGGCAAAGGATGGTCAAGCGGAGCAAAAGAGGGCTTATCGGTGTACGGTCTGTTCCACCACCAAGCCAAGACTTCCCAAGGTCGCGCACTCTTGCGTCAGTACTTTCTCCGACCGAGCCTGAACCTTGCCGTGATCAATGAGCGCCTGCAGACCATCAGCGTCCTGCTCAGACCCGATAACACCACTCCACTCGACCGGCTCAGGGAAAGCCTGAGCAAGACCAAAGACATGCGTTTGGCCACGAAAAATCTGCATAAAGGTGTTAGTGCAGGTCTGAACAGGAATCGAGGCATATCGACTTCGGTGTGGCCCAGTATTCGCCACTTCGTCTTCTACGCTCTTGGCATCCAAGACGCGCTGATCGAGCTCCAGGGCAGCGAGCGTCTTGCAATCAGGATTAAGATCGAAGACAAATTCGACCGCAGGCAGCTCGCCGCTGTAGGGAAGCTCATCAATGATGTGGTGGACATGGAAGCCTCGAAGGACCAGGGACATACGGTGGTTCGGCCAGGCGTGGATGACGAGCTTGACGAGGCTAAGCGAACATACGACGGCATCGAAGACTTGTTGTCACGGGTCGCCACGCACGTCGCTGAGAACGTTCCGGCCGAGCTCGACTCAGCAGTCAATGTCATCTTTTTCCCTCAGATCGGTTTCTTGATCTCTATCCGGCTCGAAGAAGGAACTGGTCACGGTGTCTACGAAGGGACGCTCGAGGAACCATGGGAGAAGATGTTTGCCACCGAAGTCCAGGCTTACTACAAGAATTCGAACATGACTGAGCTGGACCAGCACTTTGGCGACATCTACGGCCGTATCTGCGACAAAGAGATTGAGATCATACAGCAGCTTGGTGAGCGGGTACTCGAGTACGAAGAACTGCTCATATCCGCCTCCGAGCTCTGCGGTGAGCTTGACGCTTTGGTGGCGCTGGCGAGGGGAGCCATGATTCACAATCTGGTGAAGCCTCACGTCACGGAAGAGAACATCATCAAGGTCAAAGGCGGCCGCCACCCGCTGCAAGAGCTGACAGTATCGTCCTACGTCGCCAATGACACGTATCTTGTGGGCGGTGCCGGCAACAAGCAAGATGATCAAGAATTCGCAAACTCACTGTCGCAAGAGGCCGCTGTTAAAAGCTCACTGCATAGATCGAGACGTCAGCCTGCCGAAGGACCGAGTATGGCTCTCTTGACCGGACCCAACTACTCGGGTAAGAGTGTATACCTCAAGCAAGTCGCCCTCATCGTATACATGGCGCATGTCGGAAGCTTCGTACCCGCCGATGCTGCCAAGATCGGACTAACGGACAAGATCCTCACTCGCATCGCTACTCGAGAAAGTGTATCAGGCATGCAGAGCGCCTTCATGATCGATCTGCAGCAAATATCTGTCGCCTTGAGCCTCGCTACCCGTCGCAGTCTGGTCATCATCGACGAGTTCGGCAAGGGCACCGAGTCGTATGACGGTGCTGGGCTTGCCGCTGGAGTCTTCGAGCACCTGCTCCAGCGCGGGTTGGAATCTCCGAAAGTGCTGGGCGCTACGCACTTCCACGAGATCTTCGAGTCTGGCTTCTTGCCGGAGCGTCCTTCGCTGACGTACGCGCATATGGAGGTCAGGATTGACGAGGCTTCTGCGGTCGACGATCAGATCACGTACTTGTATAACTACAGGCAAGGACGCAGCCACTCGAGTTATGGAGCTTGCTGCGCTGCTATGAATGGTATCGACGCTAGTATCGTCAAGCGAGCCGAGCTGCTGATCCTGCTTGCTGCCCGTGGTGAGGATCTTGTGGCGACTTGTGCGACACTACCTGATGCTGAGCTTGCGGAGTTGGAGGATGCGGTGAGTCTTTGGAAGCGGGTTATAGGAGATGCAATGCTAATGTACGGACAGGAGAGTATCGCTCGAGACTTCCTGGCTAATGATATCAGCGATGAGCCGCGCAAGGTTCTCGACGAATTGTTAACTGTGGCGAGTTCGACGAACGATGCTTCATGATCGGGACGGGGTGGGCCTGTCCATCTGGAGTGTGTGCATTGCGTGTACAGCCGCACCACAATCTAGGCCAGCGTGCGATGTAAAGGATCTCAGATGGCACTTTGTCCCTGCGAGGACTGCACACGACGCTGAATCAAGAACGTCCGAGATCTCACCTTCTCGTTGATCCGCGGTTGCGATGTTCGTACTCAGCTGAGACGAGTCTCCCACTATCGATAGGCCTGTGGTGCTCCACCGCGTACAGAATGATGGGCAGCAAAGCGTTTGTGGCGTGACCAAAGGATCAGGAGAACACCTCATGCCACTCTGTAGATCTTGCTGACTGTGCTGACTGACTAAGAATATCCTGAATACGTCCGCCAGCTTATCTCATGCAGTCTATCCAAAATTCAACAAGATAATCCACTCATTGTTGTCAAGATAACAGCACTTGGAAAGGTCTTCGCAGAGATTGCGTTCGCGTGACGATACAAGCCAGCCGTACCTTCGCTGCCTGGACCTGTATCGAACCAAGAGTAAAGAGCGAATAATCCGAGCACTTCTTTATGTCCCTTTGTCCTTATTTTGCTCGCTGAATTGACCAAATTGGGATCTAGCCAAAGCGCGGACTGCACTACATCTAGCCTCACTACTACTATCCTCGGCCAAGCTTCGATTTCGACATTGCTCGCCTGCTCTGCGTCAGCTCTCGTCATAATTTCAATGTTTTGGCGAGCGCGAAGCACCACGACTTGAATGGCAAAGGCTCCGCACCGCTATCATGAACGAAGAAGACCGCCGTCTACAGGCGGACGAGAAGGCTGCGGAGCCGGAACGCTTCTTTGCAACTGACAGTCACAAGGTGGAGCAAGCCGAGCCGGCGGTGGAAGAACGCCATGAAGAGCTGTCACACGAAATCACCATCAGTAGCGCATCATCGGCCACGAGATCCTCCGGCGAATCCATTCAACGACAGGAAATTGGCGTCTCCCGAATCTCCACGCAACACGAAGCATCCTTCGATCTCGAACGCCACCCAACAGCACTATCCCGCATCCAGACAGGACGAAGCCAGCATACCCAGACCATCGGCGCCAGTATACGGAGTCGTACCACCACGCGCCACTCCAAGAAGCCGCTACCCGACTTTGGAGCCGGCAAGCCATATCCTCCAGCTCTGCCAGAGCGAGAGGAGTATGTGGTCGAGTTTACGGGCGCGGACGATCCTCTTCATGCCCAGAACTGGCCGTTGAAGAAGAAGCTGCCCGTTGCAGCGGTATTGGGCTACGTGACGCTCACCGCTGCGTTTGGATCCAGTGTCTTCTCCGCTGCTCTTGGGAGCATTGCAGAGGTGTTCAACATCAGTCGGGAGGTTGCCATTCTGGGCGTGTCTCTGTACGTTTTGGGGTTCGCGACTGGTCCGTTACTATGGGCACGTATCTACTTCGTCGACAGGAACAAGGAAGCCTCAGCTGACCACTGGCTCAGGCGCCAATGAGCGAGCTCTACGGTCGCAAGAATCCCTTGTCGATCTCGTCGTTAGACTTCAGCATCTTCAGCGTTGCTGTGGCTGTGGCTAAGGATGTGCAAACAGTGTTCATATGTCGCTTCTTCGCAGGTAGGCACAGACTTTTCGACACCACGTCTCCCCACAAGGTACTGAATTGACCCAGGCTTCTTCGGCGCTTGCCCTCTCACTACTGTTGGGGCCGTCTTCGCCGACATGTTCAACAACCGTCAGCGTGGTCTGGCTGTGACGGTAACAAGCGGCAGACTCTTGATCATCATGTCCCTTACTGACCTGCCCACAGGTCTTTAGCATGGCTGTTTTCTCTGGTCCATTATTAGCGCCCTTCACCGGCGGTTTCATTAACGAGTCTTACCTTGGCTGGCGGTGGACTGAATATATCACATCTTTGATGGGATTCCTCGGTCTTGGCCTCTCGCTCATCTTTCTAGAGGAGACGTATCCGCCTGTTATTCTGGTGAACAAGGCTGCGGATTTGAGGCGCCGGACGAAGAATTGGGGTATACACGCCAAGCAGAAAGAGATCGAGATTGACTTCCGTGAGCTGCTGGAGAAGAACCTGTCGAGGCCGATGCGGATGTTGTTTACTGAGCCGATTGTGAGATTCCGTCGGAAGACGTGTTGTTGTATCATACGAAGCCAATACTGACCAAGATCTCCAGGTGCTCGCTCTGTCAATCTATATGGCCTTCATATACGGCCTGCTCTACCTCTTCCTCACCTTTTACCCGATCGTCTTCCAGCAGATCCATGGTATGGGCGAAGGCGTCGGAGGACTGCCATTCCTTGGAATGACTACTGGCGAGATCATTGCTGGCGTATACATCATCTTGCTTCAGCCGGCGTGCAACAAGAAGCTGGTAAGCTTGGCGAGATCTACCATTGCTCGGAGAATCTCCATTAACCTTCGCCCAGGCCGCTAATAATAACATTCCCATCCCGGAGTGGCGTCTACCGCCAGTGATCATCGGCGGCGTGCTATTTGCCGTAGGTGTGCTCTGGTTCGGCTGGTCTGGCTATCGAAAGGACATACACTGGATCGTACCGACGTTCTCGGGCTTGTTCACTGGTTTCGGTATCATGTCGATCTTCCTCCAGTGCTTGAACTACTTGATTGTGAGTACCGGGAAGTGGTTGTAATATCGTCCCAGGTAAACGCTGACCAGAATGGCCAGGATGCGTATTTGATGTTCGCCGCTTCGGTCAGTCTTGTCATTATTCAGAATCCTATCCTGGCCGTCTACTGATCTTTGTTGACAGGCTATTGCTGCCAATACCTTCTTGCGGTCGCTATGCGGTAAGCGTTTTGTCCTCCATCGTGATCACGTCGACAAGGCGCTTCGGGAGACTTCTCACCTCGCTAGCTAATCTAACAGCGCACAGGCGCCATCTTCCCGCTCTTCGCCACGTACATGATCGAGGGCATGGGTGTGCAATGTAAGTCCCACCAACAATCACACCTCTTCAGGTAGCGGAGATGCTGATCAGAGCTGCGATAGGGGCCGGTACCTTCCTCGGTCTCCTTGGCTTCTGCCTTGTACCGCTGCCAGTGATCTTCTACCTGAAGGGAGCAAAGATTCGAGAGCGCAGCCACTTTGCTCCGACCTTTCCGATGGTCAATCAGGCGAACGCTGGACCGATGGAGCATGATTCGGAGAAGGATGAGTGATACAGACTTTGGTTGATTTCTCTTTGTGGATCGGCGCGTTTTAGTAGAATCTCGGACGGTCGGCTGCAGTAGCGAGGCATGGGTCCCCCCTATCGTACGCACACTGAACAGCGCATCGCTCCACGGGCTCACACCGCTCACTCGATTCCTCGCGGTATGTGTGGCAGTAGGGGCACGATCCAGAGCCATCCTCATCTTACCCTGCTCACCGTCAACCTGCCAAAGCGTATCAATCCGGATCTGAGACCTCTTCGGCGGCCATGTCCTCGGCGATAGCTCGCTTCACTGCGCAGCTCGGTAGGATGTCGGTGACATGAGAGTTGTTGGTGCCGGAAGGTGCTCTGCTGGACGAGTCTCTGTGCGGTCAGCGCAGGTGCCTTGGAGCGCAGTCTTGCATGACGCTGACGTTTGTGGGTTGTGACTGTCTGATACAGCCGCGTCTTACGTTCCGGACGTTCCGTACAGTACTGTATCGGCCAGTTAGATGTCTTGGGATTGCCGGACCTGCGCAACACAGCCGTTTCCTCGCCTACCACATGTACGATTGCTTCGTCAGATGCGGAAGGTCGCCACACAGTATGCATTGAGATAGAAGAGGGACCTGTGAGAGATATTGGAGACGAGGATCGCTCGTTCTGTGAAAGTTCGCATGCTGTACAACCGACAACCTTCCTGAGTTAGAGCCTTCCAGGATGTCCAATATCTTGAGAGCAGCTTGCTGAGTTGCTCCGGAAGTGAGGAACAGTGCTGTATAGTACAATGGCTGGCCTTTCGTGTGCACATCTCACATGCCATACCCTATTCGCCCCTTTCGTTCCATCGCGCTCACAGCCCAGCCCATCATGCCCAGGCCCGTTCTAAAGCCGCATCACAGTGAGCGCCTGCGATAGCTCCCGGTGCCTTGCCCTGTTTTTCGCCCCGGACCGCACTTGTGTTTCTGTCAAGCTGATCTTGCTCAAGTCTTCTTTCCCGCGCAGGTCTCACCATTGCTGTGCTTGTGGTACGAGCAAGGAGTGCCTGTGCCAAGTTCCTTGTGCTTGTCTTCGACGTCTTCGCGGACGACACGGCTCTTCAGAAGCGCAGATACCAGGTCGAGGAGGAACTCGTGGCTGAACTTTTCACCTGGCCTGATCCAGTTCTCGTTCCCCTTCAGCGTATACATGTCGAGCACGAGACGACGAGCTGGTGAGCCCTTCGGAGTGGCCTTGTAGACCCTATCCACTGTGTTCTGCCCTGGGAACTCCTTATGGACACCGCCAGTAGCTTTGGGCACATTGATACGCGTCCCAGCGACGATGGCATCGAGTACACAGTTTTGAAACCTGTGGTCGATAATTTTCTCGCCAAAGCCGCAGAGCATTGCGAGCAGTTCATAGTCGGTCCTTTGATCGCTCTTGACGACCGCCAGCTTGCCGGTGTAGAGCCACCGACTGTACCCTTCGAAAGCGCGGACGTCGTCATCCAGCAGCTCTACCTTTCGAGCCTGCCCCTCCTTCCACTCCTTGCTGAGCGCTGCCTCGAAGAACGCCGATCGTGAGCGCAGCAGTGTCTCGTGGACATGGAACGTGCGTTTCTCGGCGCCTACCACGACTTCCACAGTGTCCCCAGCGGCTCTGCTAAGGTGTCAGCCCCCATCACGGAAAGACGAGGGATCATTGGATACATGCGGCGACTCAGCGGTGACCGCGCATCGAGGGTCCACGAAAGTGGCCATGTTCGTTTCGATGCGAGAGCAGTAGATGTTGGTTAGTAGGTGCAAGTAGAGAGGACGACCTTTTGGTGTGTTAGCACAAGAGTGATGCACAACGATCGGCCCAAGGTTGAAGTTCGTTTACTTGTGAAGTAAAGTGGAGTCTTACATGAGAGTGAAGTGGTACGTCCACTTGAGGAGGGAGGTGTTGACTCACTTTTGAAGTGAGCTTGAGGAACAGCATGCTACAAGGTGTAATAGACGGCCAATTACAGTCCGTCCGGCCCTCCAGCACCACCAATACCACTCCCCAACCTCACACCCACACCAGAGACCATCTTATGATCCGCCGGATTGGCAGCGGCCTCATACAAGAAATTCACCGGCTCGCGACTCAACTTCATCCACTCCCCCTTGAACCCAATATAGCTCACGCGCGTCACATCCTCCTCCCCCTGTCCCCAATTGTCTTCAAAGAACAAATCGAGCGAGCGGACGGTGTTGAACAGCGCGCGTTTGACGGGTACTTCTTGGACTTCATTGCTTTGTGCCAGCTCGAGAGTCTGGGTGGCGGGGAGGGCGGAAGCGGTGGAGAAGTCGAGGTCGTCGCGGTTGAGGAAGAGCTTAAGGGTTTGGGGAGCGCTTGAGGTGGTGGAGGTGCGGATGAGGATGCTGTGGAGGCGGATTTGTGCGGTGAAGCTGGTACTGATCAACGACTGCTCAGAGATCCTCCGGCCTGTTTGCATGCTGCTACGTACGGTACATGCATCAGCAGCTGCTCATCTGCGTCGCTGCTGAGTTCCGGCTCTTGATCAAGCCTCTCCGTCCATGTCTTCTGCACTACCCGCGACCCTGATCGCGGCTCTGCTTCATTCAGCGTGTTGGTGGCCGAGAAGTCGATCTGCTCGTAGATGTGGTTCTGCAGCGCAGGCGTGATGTCGTCGGTGTGGTCGTGAGCGGCACCCTCCGAATGATCGTGACCGTGGTGGCCATGCTCGTCGTGGCAGTGAGACATGGCCGCGGTCAAGTTGCTGGTGGTGCTGGGGAAGAGGGAGACGGAGTGCAGTTCACAAACCGTGGAATGAGTGATTCGGCGGATTCATCGTAAGCGCTCAGACACTGGGACAATTACCTCCAATTGTCTGCAATCGCAGGGGGACACTCGAGCGTTCTGTGGGATATACAGAGTCCTCTACCTGACCAGACCAAACTCGGGGAGCGTTCACCATGAGGTAGGGGCTTGGTGGCAGAGCCCGGCTTTCCCGCGGAGTGAATCCACCTGATGGAACCTCACACCTCACTTCACATTGTTCTCCACTCTTCCATCTACACTCCCTGCCCACTGCAAATCTGAGAAACATGCAGAGGCAAGACAGCACCACACGAGATGCTCTGATGTATTCTGCACGCAAAACCAGATTGCTAGACCGGATCTATCTCTATGCTATTCACATCACCGTCGGCAGCACCCTATACTATGGAGCCACAGAGACAGTAAACAAGTCCCATAGGGGACAGAATGCCCAGAGTCTAGACTTCGAAGAGTCCCACCTGCGCATCTCATAGCGATAATTCGAACTAGTAGTCCTGGCCTTCGTCTTGTCCTAGCCACTGTGCAACCGACTTCTTACTTTGCCAGTAGAACGCTTCCGCCCTACGCCACCTGATGAGCAAAGATCTCTCCCCTCAATGTAGCACTACGAAGCTTACCGACGGTAGCATATCGAACTTGACGACGCTGCGTATCCCCAGAAGATGGAGGACCTTCGGGTTCAAGATATTGTGGCCGGCTTCAGATTCGGCGGGCACGAGAAGCTCCATCTCTGCGGGCTTCGGTCGGGACCAGTCTTCGACGGAAGAGGGTACAGGGCTGTGCAGGCGTCAGCCAGTTGCGTCGGAAGATTAGGGGACGGGGCTTGGGTGACTGACATGCACATTTCATCCTCGGCGTCCGCAGTAGGACTGGGAGGGTGGTGCAGGCTGCTTTTCCAATTTGACCGCTTTCCAGCCCCCAGGTAGACGAGGAAGCGCATGCTGTCGAGCTGTGCCGACGAAGCGGTTGTATGTGCGGAGATGGGTGAAGAGGATTGTTTGCGCTTTGCGTGCTTCACGGCTAAATGCGGCCATCGAGGACGCGAGGGTCGATTCACACGAGACAGTAGAGGATGTTCTCCCGTTACGAGGATTAACAGAGCTCTCACGTGAAAGAGAGAGCTTCACATGACCAAGGGGAAACGAAATAGGAAGGCGTGGCAACAAGGATTTCCAGAATTTGGCATGCCAGCTTGTTGATGCAAAGAGTGGACTATCTCACTTGACTCATCTCAATTCCACCACTTCAGCCACGACCACGAATCGCGAACCAACTACCGTTCGTCAACATCTCACTCCATACGTTGCAATGGGCCGCCTCGCCACCCAACTCGCCGCTCTGGCCACCGATGCCGAGAACCTACCTCCATCAGAGAAGCTCCCGAACGTCTCCTTCATCGATGCACTGCTCCCACGCCGTTGCGCAGACTTGGGCTCGCCGAGGGAAGATCGCAAGGTAAGCCTGAGTCGCACCTTCCTCAGCTACAATTATCAACATTGTCTCACCTAAACGGCAGTGCTGTCTCCGAGGACGAGAGCAGCGGCAGTAGCAGGGTACTTCAAGCTCACTACACACCACTCTCACACCTACAAAATCTGCCTTCAAGTCACACCCACCGCACTCCGCAACCAAACAACACCATCGCATCGCCTGCCGCCGCTACCATTGCCACACACTGCCACACAGCCATGACTCGCAACCACCTGACGGGCTTCTGGCCGTTCAGACTCGTGCCGATCGACGCTGACACCCGCCAGCCTCTAGATCCCAACATTGGTCGCCGGACCGCGGTCACGTACTACGACATCAAGAAGGACGGCAAGGGGAAATCCTCCATCATCGCGCACAGATCGCCTGCTCCGAGCGCTCACGGTGGGAACGGTACGTGAATTCATCCACGAAGTGAAGTGAACGAGCTGACGGTGAGATAGGCAAGGAGGAGGAGAAGAACGGCAAGAAGGGCGGCAATGGCGAGAAAGTAAAGAACAGTGGCAAGAACGACGCGAACGCTGAGAAGAAGGACGTGAAGAAGGATGGTGGCGGCAACAACGACAAGGTACCTTGCCGGCTCCAGCTCACTCGGTCACTCGTTCAAGCTTACACGATCTAGAACCCCAACTTCCGCGAATGGACGACCGGAGAAGACGCCGAGCTCAAGAAGCTGATGGCCCAAGGCAATACCTTCAAGCAAATCGCCAAAGAGATGAAGCGCGGCCAAGCCCAAATCAAGAAGCACTGGGCCGAGATCGGCAATACCGCCAAAGTCGACCAGGCCGAACCCAAGAAAACCGAAACCCGCGCCGAAGAACCCAAGCACGCGTCCAAGAAGGAGAAGAAAGCCGCCAAGAAAGCCGCCAAGAAAGCCGAAGCCGAAATCCACGCCGCCGCCGCCGAGAAGAAAGACACCAAGCCCGACCGCCGCGACGGCGAAGCCCGCTTCACCCTCCACGAATGGCAGACTCTAACCGAGGACTCCCTCTTCAGCCTCGGCGAGCTGCAGTGTCTCTCCGAGCTGGCCATGCGCGACCAGAGCCAGAACTGGCTGCGCGTGGCGGCGAAATTTTATGATAAGACGGGGAGACGGGTGCACCCGGAGGATATCCGGGAGAAGTTTGAGGAGATGTGTAGCTTTGGGTGAAGAGGGTGTCGGTGGCGGGGTCTCCCGGGTGCTGGGGGGTGCGGTTGGGGGAGTGCGTGGGCGGTGTGAAGCCGCGAGGGCGGCGTGATGGCGCGGAGAGGGGGATCGGAGGCGGTTGGAGGTTTGGGGGTGCTGTAGCTTTGTAGCTGCCGCAACGGCCTTCTCCTGTGCGTTCGCGTATCTTGTTGTCGTCTTCGTGAGCGATACAAGAGCTTCGTAAGAACGTAATGGTGCGGAGAACAGGGCGAAAGTTGCGAGAAGTTCAGTAAACTAAGGAGCACTACACCTGCCGAGATACCTTCTCCTGTGGTCCGCTGTGTCGTTGCATTGTGCTGGCGGGTAGTACGAGAGCTGCACAAGGGCGTGATGGTACGGAGAGAGCATTCGCAGATGAGGAAAGCTTTGTGACCATAGTAGATCAACACCCGTGTTCACAGCCGTCTCCTAAGCGTTACACGTGTCTTCGTAGCGTGCAGAAGAATACTGTCATTTCAGCCTTCCTCGCTGTGCGCGAGACAGCGCGCGCGACTACACTACTCCTTTAGAATAGACGTAGTGCGTCTACGTCTACACACCCTGAACGCGTCGACAATCTCTCCCAACACCAACCCACTCAACCAATCCCCCCCAACCTACCTCCCCACAACCCTCCTCCTCCGCCCGCCCACCCGTCTCCCCTCCTCCTCAGCAGTATCATCCACCTCCTCTTTCCCCTTCTCCAGCCGCCCATCCCTCAACTCCCACCCCTCCTGCAACCCCCACTCCCCAACATCATACCAATCCTCCCCATCACTCATCTCGGTCCTCACGCCTCCCTTCCCATCATTTACCACATGCCCCTCCGCCTTACAAGACCTCCACACCCACCACCGCAACCGATCCGTCCTCCTCAACCCATCATAAAGCGTCGTGAGTTGACGCACAATGTTCTCCTGTTTCTGCACGTAGAGGAGGAGGGTTTTGCGCAGCTCTTCGGCTTCCGTGGGCGGGAGCCCGAGGTCCCGGTCGGGGAGCGTGGAGGGCGGGAACAGGAACCAGGGGTGCACGCTCGGGATGCTAGAGGAGTCCGAGGGCGAGGGGGAGGGCGAGGCGGGGAATTGGGGCGAGCGAGCGCGGGCGCGGGTCGTCATGCGGTGGGAGCGGGCGCTCGGGTTGGTGCCGGAGTTGGAGCTGGATTCTTCGTCGCGGTGGATGAGTTCGGCTACGGTGGGGTGGGGTGCTGGGTTCTGCTCGTGCTGAAGCCCGGCATGCGCGTTCAGGTGTGTAGGGTCGCCGTTGGTGCCGGGTGTGTGGTCCAGGATTCGGTCTCCCGTTGATGATCCTACATCCCCTACTCCCACATCTTGTGCCGGTATCCCCACTCCCATAGGTGTCGGTACCCCATCCACATGGTCCTGCGCCTCCACACCCTCCATTTTATCCGTACCCTTCACGCCCTCTCCTCCCTCCTCACCCTCAACCACGACCAATCCCTCACCCTCCACCCCATCTCCCTCACCCTCCGCACCCCGCTCCGGCCCCAACAACACCCCATCCCCCCCCGTCTCAAAAAGCCCACAAGCCATAAATCCCCCATCCCCCCTTAACCTCTCCAGCACCCTCTTAGCCTTCCACAACACCACCCTCTCCCTCCGAACCATCTCCGCAGCCTCACTAGCCATCCCCGTCAAAGCCTTACTCGTAAATGCCCCCCTCAACCCCACATGCTCACTCAACTCCTCGGCCCCCGTGAGCGGCCGCAACAACTCCTCCAGCCTCACCCCGCCGAAAGCCTCCTCCCCGTTCGGCTCCCCGTACTCCGCTTCCTCGGCTTCACTCGGCACGTCGCGGGGATCCATCGCATCGCCATCTTCATCGTAGAGCCGCCTTCTCTTACTGATGGTCCAGCGTTCATACCCCGCGTGCTGGACTTTGCGTTTATACCGCGCTTGGCCGCCGGTGGTGTCCAAGCGGGACTCGCGGGCGTATTGCGCGCTAGGGCGGAGTTTGTTGCCGCGATTTGTGTGGGTGTGCTGGCCGTCGGAGTCGGAGGACGGCGAGGAGAGGGAGGGGTGGGAGGGGGCGGGTTGGCGGCGGAGGGCGAGTTTCATGGCGCGGATGGTGTCTGCTATGGCGGCTTGTTGGGAGGCCATGGTGGAGCGGTCGTATGGCAGTACGCGTGTATGGTGTTGGAGAGCGCGAGATGGGAATTAGGAGCTCCAGTTTCGAGCTTCGAGCGATTGATCTCATCGCGTGTCTGACGTAATTTGGGGCGGATCTACCCGTGATCATTCCTCTTTGGGCGCGAGAGAATGTCCGCCAGGTCTTGTGGAAGACAGTCACGTTATGGCAGGAACTGAAGCTAGGCCTCACCTATACAATTACCATTACTTGACTCATAGCAATACGAATGTAGCAATAAAACAGGGTATCACACACAACACAAACAATTCCCACAGAGCCAATCCTCCCTCCCGCCCACCTAACACTACCCCCCCATCACCTCCTCACCCCCCTTGTCCCTCAATCACTACCCCCTTCCCCTCCCTCCTCCCCTTCACAAAGACAAGAACAGCCCGAGACCGACCCTACCACTTCTCGCCCTGCCCCTCATAAGCCCGACTCTCCAACCCCGGCACGCTGAACCCATACCCCTGCGTCTGTCCCTCCCGATCACTCGGATCAATCTCCACCATAATCGTCACATCCAACCCGTTCGCACCCGCCAACCCCGTCCTCGCGATCCCGCTAGCGGCTGGGTGGCCAGTGCCGGCGTCTTGCTCGCCGATGTGGAGCGGCTCGCGAGGGTTCTTGGGGGTTGGGAAGAACGGAGCGCTGGGGTCGGCGTGGTTGCCGTTAGTTGTCGCGTGGCCGTTTGCGCCGTTTGTCATCGCGGCTCCGTTGGTGTGGAAGTGGCTTTCGCAGATGATGGCGTAGTTCCTGCTGGGCATCGTGGCGTGATTGGCCTCCCCCGTCTTCGGTTTCACGCCCGGCCGCCCATGCCCGGGATCCTCGTTGAACAGCTCTAGCAGCGTCTCGTCCGTATCGTGATCCAGATGATGTATCTTGTTCCTCCGCGCCAGCAGATTCGCCACAGCCTGCGGAGGCGGCTTGTTGGTGATGGCCGAGGAGATGATGTTGGCCATGTACCTCCAGTCCCTCTCGGCCGGGATCGCGAGCTTGGGGTTGCTGTAGAAGCGGCCCATGGCTGCCAAATGCACGTCCCCTCCCAATATACTGATGCGGATGCTGTATTCCTTCGCGAGGACTTGCAGACGCTTGACCAGTAGACTGCGCTCCTTCTTGTGCTGGTGCGCGGTGTAGTGGTCGTCGAGATCGTCGAGCAAGTCGACGCCGCCGTCGAACTGATTGAAGAAGCCGCCAGCCACGCCGAAACGCTTGTTCAGGAACCTTATGGGTCCAATGATCGGGCTCTGCAGTATGGTCTCCAGCCATTGCAACCTCGGGTATGCAATCGGCACACCCAGCAGCAGGATGAGGTGCTTGATCTCGCCTTTTGAAGCAGCGAGCTGCTGACTCGTACGCCGGAAGATGAGGTCGTAGGTCTCGGGATAGTTGATCTGATGCCGCGTCCGCTCTGTGCGCGCATCAAGGCCCAAGAAAGCGATGCGCCTCCCGAGTTGCGTGTAGATGCTCCGACTCCGCTCTTCTACGTACGGACCGGGTTTCTCGCCAATAATGTAGCTCGGGTCCTCGACCCTCTGCGTCAGCACGTACGTGTCCCTCAGCTGCACGGAATCGACTCCCCTCTCGTGCATCGTCTGCGCCGCGTTGGTTGTGAAGGTTGAGATTGGCGGCGGGATGTGATGCTGGAAAAGCATGTAGTATTTGTGCGCCACACCACCGATTCCACGAAAGACCGCGCATCTCATGAAGTGGTCCGTATATGACCCGAACCCGTCTATAATGTCATGATCGTCCCAAATATTCAGCTGCGGTATCTGACCATTGGCGCTCGCAAACGGCTCTGCAGAATACCAGCGGACATAGTTATTGAAGTAGAACGCGTCGCATTTCGCTCGCATGTCTTCGTTGAAGGGATACTTTCGCCGTTTCTCCGGGTTTCCGATGTCCGTCCACTGTTTGAGCGGACCAGTCACGCGGACGTTGTCATTGTAGATCTGGTCGCCGCCGCCAATCATGACATGGAACGGTCTCTGCTCGTGGACACGGACTACGTCGTTCCAAAGAGCCGGGCCGGACCAAGCCTCCTCGTCAGTACCGACGGAGAAGCCGTTGCATGAGTGGAACATGATGCGCATGCTCTCATGTTTTGACGGGATGTAGAATCGTGTCGGTCTGCCAAGCTGTGGCCTGCCTCCGTTTGCGGACGTCATGCGTGGGACGCTGTACTCCCACGCGCTCTCCTCCTCCTGGAAGGGCGCTTCGACATCGAACTGCCAGAATGCCTTTCCGGGATCCTCGTAAAGTTTGGTGCCTGGGAAGCTGCGGTCGAGTGACGCTGCGTGTCCGTTCACCGTGCTGCTGCCACCCGCGGATCCGACGTATCTCAAGCTCAGTCTCTCCGGGATCTGCCCGGGCATTGTGACAAGCAACACGCTGCCGTGCCATATCGGGCTGTTCGTATGCTCTCCACTCATGCGCCGATAGTTCAATAGAGGTCCGCATAAGATTTCCAGCTGCTCGTTTGTGCTGCGCACTGGTGGACCGTTGCCAACGCCTCGGCTTTGTCGAGGTACCTGCGTTTGAGTCTGTCCGTTTGCTGTAGTTTGTCCGTTGCCCATCTTCCGGGGTGTCGTGCCATACATCTGACTCGCTGTAGCCAAGCCAGGTGCTATTTGATATGTGTCTGCGCCCTGAAATGTCCTGCCCGGTCCTTGTCGCGGGGCTACTACTGCTGCCATGATTCTCTATAACCTGCCGCCAACGCGGTATCTCTTAATCCCCTCCCGCTTGGCTTCGATGCCGCCTTGCCACAATGCTCGGGGTAATCGTATGGAGAATGGAGGGTGAGTGGCTACGGAGTAAGAGAAGGGCGGTCTTTACAAGGGAGAGTGCGATGGCGGAAAGCAGAGAGAGAGAGAGAGACAGAGCAGCTACTTCCCGGCCGAGCAACGGACGTGGCCACCTCAGATTCACGTGCACCGCCAGAAACAAGGTGGCGACGCTGGATCGAGTGTTGAGTCTTGTCCATCTACTTGGCATGCTTGGCCTGCGTGCCGGATCGCTGGGCGTTGTTTGGCTGATGGCCTCGTTGTGGCATTCTTGTCATCTGCGCCGTCTCACCATTTCGTGAAGAGGATGAAGTGGGAGGATGACACTACTACAGATGCACACTTCGCTGCGAAGCATAGCAAGTTATCTAGCGAGTGTCGAAGAGGAGGTGAAGTGACCTTATATGTGTGCCGTTCGTAAGGTGACAGTGACATAGCATGGCCAAGAAGCCGCAATCTTAGCGTGTCAGTCTCGCGCTAGGACGGTTCTATGCCAAGAGTCCCGACCTCCGCGGGCACTACGGAGCCATCCACTCATCAGTCATCACATCCATCGTAGGACCACAACACTCCGCACTCTCTCGTGCTCCATCGGCTCGCAAGTCATCATCGCCCGCAGCCATCTCGTAGACGACCTAATCGTATTTCACGTACTCCTCGAGATCCTCACTCCCCGCCACGACCTTCACGTACCCCTTCCCCTTGACATCCAGCTTCTCCCCCTTCCAATTCCTCACCTCCTGCGGCATGCTCTTCCTGCTGCTTGCCATTCTCTTCTCTCTGCTCACGACCCACTGCCGTTTGACCGGAGCTGCGTTCGCGATAAGCGCCAAATCGGCCCTCTTGGCTTTCTGGCGAAGCGTAGCCGTACGCGCCGTCGCCTTCTTGCGCGGACTCGGCTTGGGTGGCGGTGTCAGTAAGGAGCGGCGCTTGCGCACGCGGCCTGCGATCTTGGCTCCTTGCTCCGCTTCGAGCAGGGCGGCGCTGCGGGTGCTCCTCGGTGTCGCCTTGCTGTTTGCAGGCTGCTTCGACGAGGTCGCACTCTTTGGCGGGCGGCCACGGCGTTTTGGCTGAGCGACTTGGATCTGGTCCTGCGTGTCGTCTTCCTCACCCTCCACTTCCTCCTCATCTTCCTCTACGGAAGGCTGCTCCACTGCCACCTCAGTCTCCTCAGGAAACGCTCCCGGCATCGATGAGCTCCTCGCAGAGATACCCTTCTCCCTCGCGCTCTGTGCGTCACTGACTCCAGACTCCGTCATCTGCGCAGCAGAAGCAGTAAAGGTAGTCTCGTTCGCGGCTTCACCGTCCGGCACATCGTTTTCTGTCTCCTTGATGAAGTCCGACGGCTCGAACCCCGGGTAATGCACCTGCGGACCAGTCGGCGCGTCGTCTGCCGGCTGCATTGGTTGATTTGCCATCTCCCTGAAGAAGGCGCTTGCAGCGTACACTCCCTCTCCAGTGCCAGGGTCGGCTACAGCGAGTGAGCCGTCGAGATCGCCTGCAGCAGGAAGTCCGCCGTTCGTGTTGTTCGTCTCGTTGCCTTCGCGCTCGCCGGAATCGCCTGCGTTGACGGTGTCGAACGTATTGATGCTCTCCATGGCGGTGCTGTGATCGGTATCAGGAGTGGGCGGTGCGTCGCCGAACATCCCGAACTTCTTCTTTGGTGTGAGCTTCCTTGGAGATGGTTTCGAAGGTGCGCGTTTCTTCTGGAAGAGGTTCGGTTTGGAAGCAGACTTTGTCCGGTTTCTGGCGGTGTTTTTGTCGTCGTGGTAAGGCAGGTGAAGGTTGCGGTAGATGCCTAAACCTTGTACATTGTGAGTAACGGTAGTTTGGTGTTTCTAGTAAGACATGCATGTGTTCATCGTGTGAACATTAAAGTGAGACTAAGGTACGCTGTAATCGTCGTGTAATCGTCAAACTAACACATTGTGTTCGTGGCAGGAAGTGAAGTCTCAGACCTACCTTTGACCGCACCTGCCTCATCGAGTGGCGCTGTCTCTTCTTCTTCACTATCACTCGATACTCGCAGGTCCGACTCAAGTGTGTACGGCTTGAAGAACCCTGTTGATTTGGCGCATGTCGAAGTACGTTTTGTCTTCTCGTCGTCTGTTTCTGGCTCGCTTTCGCAGACGTCCGCAGAGCGGTCGAAAGCTTCGTCAGCGTTTCGAACGCCGTAGATATCTTCGTAGTATGTGGGTCGGGCCTTGACTTTGCGGCCTGATTGGGGAGTCCGTGGGCTCATGTGTGAGAACATTGTCGCGAGCCTGAAGCAAGAGTCGGAGCCGTGGTGGTTAGCCACAGGTGTGAGTAGTGTCAAGGAAGGGTAGTAGGTCTGCAAGACCTTTACATGTTGAAGTTGATGCTTACGGGTAGTAGGAACGGTTACTTTGGCCAGTGAAGTCCCCATGGTGATGCAATGCCCACTCGAGGGGCCTGTATGACTGTAATGTAGATACGAAGTGAGTCCAATGCTGTACAGTATCCTACATCTCAAATCTTCGACTTCGGTTGCCCCGTCTTGAGCGTCCCTCTCGCACCCCGATCGTCCATAGTCGGCTCCGTATCACTCGTCTCCGCCTTCAACGACACCGGATCGCCCAGTGCTGTTGGGTTGTGTTTCAAGCTCTCTTGCATGGACTCCTTCAAGCTCTTGTGTTTTGTTTGATCGTTGGGCTTGTCGTGCTCAGTAGGCCGCGAGTCCGATGTCTCCGCCTTCAGAGAGACTGGGTCGCCGAGCTGGGACGGTGCGGCGCTTTGCGTCTCTTTGGCGATTTGCTTGAGAGACTTGTTGTCCTAAGACGAGATTCAGTCGCTGCTTTTATAACAATGTATGAGCGCTCATACCGGGGGAGCCATCGTGCGTGCAGTTGTTGACGGCGCCTTGTGGTTGGTTGGATGCTGGAAGCCTCAAGGTGGTCGAATCAACGGCTCAATTGTCTGGCAGTAATCTCCAGCATCACTAAGATGAACCTAGCAGAACAGACCTCGGTCTCGCAAAATGCATGGTCGATGATGCGCATCAGAAGCCGAGAGCATCAATGTGTGTTGCATGTGCAGGCAGATCATCCGTCGCTAGCGGCACGATCGATCTTTCCCCGCCCCCACCTTGGCATTGACATGAGCCTGACGTCCAGCACGCCCAGTCTCTGCAGAAAATCCTGCTGGTCGGAACCGTGTGTGCAAAAGATGAGGTAGCCTGGTATGATCAGCAGGATCGCATCGATATCAGGAAGCCTGCGGGCAAGGACGCTGAGGTTTTGACCGATGTCGCAACCTCCGGTAACTCAAATACAGCATTGCGACCTCGACGCGGATCCACAACTTTCCTCGGATCAATGGCAGAGTCGTGGGATCGCCGGTTCTGAGACTGCGGAGCCTCACTTCGGATTTGTAGGTATAAGTCTCCTTATTCTCTCGCTACCTCGACTTCGTTGTAACCACATCACCTCACCTCTTCAACCCCAAACTACCACAATGGCTCCTCCCGAACGATCCACCGCAAGCTGCTTCTGCGGCACCGTCCAGCTCGAACTCGTGTGTAGCCTCGTACGCTTCTTGTGTCATCCACCGCGCTGACAATTGATGCAAAGCCTGTCGAAGGCGAAGACATGGTGAACACCTTCGTCTGCAACTGTACGTAGACGATCGACTGGACAGCCCTATAAGAACAATCAGCTGATCCTCAATTGCGCCTACAGGCAACGACTGCCGCAAAATTACCGCCTCCATGTTCGCGTCCAACTTCATCGTCAAAGACAGCGCCCTCAAGCACATCAAAGGCCAGGACAAACTCACCGAGTACAGCCAGAGCAAGACCGTCGCCTCCGGGAACAACATGACCAACTACTTCTGCTCGGTCTGCGGCACGCTGATGTACCGACGGAGCTCGGGGTTTCCAGGCATGAGCATCACCAGGATTGGCACGGTCGATGATCTGAAGCTGCACGAGACGAAGCTGAAGCCCAAGCTTGAGGTGTTCACCAAGGACCGTGTTAGCTGGTTCCCTGGGGTACAGTCGGCTGAGCAGAGGCAGGACGGTGATCTCTCGTAAGATGGTTGGGAATATAGCCGTCGCCAAGGATTCGCTGCAAGTCCGGCGGCTGAGTGGTCATAGGAACAGATCCATATCCAAAATCTAAGGATGCTGCTGTGTCGACCGTCTTGTCCATTCAGGGAGGTCTAGAATTGATGATCATTTGTGAAGCTTCCAAGAGCAGACGAGCGTCGATATCAGCGCCACGCAGACGATCCGGGTGGTGTAGTACGTGCACGTAGGATCTCTCCAAGTCTTTCTAATCCGCACCCTGCAAGAGCAGAACGGTCTCGTCACGGTCTTACCCAAATACAGGCTCTTAACAGACGAGAGGCTTCATCGCCGTCTCCTGAGCGCATGTTCGTCTTTCCAGCCAGGAGAGATAATCGGTAAAATCGATACCAGGACGGTGATCCTGAGAGCCTGGGCAAGCGTGTGCACGTCGAATCATACCATTGTGGCCTAAGGCATCCGCGCCTGAGCCGAGGTCAACAAAGCAACATCACCTCCTCGATCGGCAGTTGCCAACCTCATGTTCTCACCCAAGGCACAAACATGATGTGAATATTCCCTACGCGTAAACGTCGGCAAGCGTGCACAATAAGCCTTCTCTCTCCGTGTAGCTCCGAGGATTAACCGCCGGTAGTCGCGCTCGGCTCATCCACGGCGCACGACCCTCCCCGCACCGCCCGCACTACGACTGCGTGCCTTGCATGAAAGTGGAACACGAGGGCAGCGACCTTCCTGTTCTCAGGCAAGTCCCAGTGAGAGTTCACAAGACGGTCACGCTCGGTAGAAGGAGGTGGAGTCACGGCACCTGACTCAAGCCAACCACGTCGCCCTAGCGATGTCGACTGACGTCTCGTTTGGCGGAGGGGTAACAACAATGGCTCGTAGTAACCCGAACTGCTGCCGAAGGCACATTATAATGCTGCGATGATTGCCTCGTAGGTTGTGCCCGCTCTCTCATTCCCAACTCCACTCTCATACCGTCTTTGGAAAGCAAAGATGAAGTCTTTCATTGCTGCTGCTCTCTTGGGCGGCGCTGCATATGCTGCACCAACTTGGCCTACCAACTATGGCCCTCCATCTGGATACGGGTCTGGGACGCCTACCGCGAGCCTGAAGAACGGCACAGTGACTGGCGTGCATTCGTCCGCCTACAACCAGGATTTCTTCCTGGGTGTCCCGTACGCGCAGCCACCTGTGGGTGACTTGAGGTTCCGCAATCCGCAGTCGATCAATGCCACCTATGGCAGTCACGCGGCTACGGCATATGCACCACTCTGTGTGGGATACGGTGGGGACGACATTGGTTACGAGACCTCTGAGGACTGCCTGTACCTGTATGCAAGCACGTCTGATCAAACCACTGGGCTTAGCTGATTGAAATTACAGTAATGTCATTCGTCCTGCTGGCTACGAGAACGAGTCTTTGCCCGTCGGAGTCTGGATCCACGGAGGAGGTTAGTGTTGGACGATAGCTGCACTCCGAGAGTTTCGCTGACCCAGAACTCGTGTTGTAGGCTTGGTAATGGGCGGTACGGCCGACAAGCGTAGGTGATTCGGCATCTGAACCCTCTACTCATTAATCTAATGTTTTACCTTACAGGCTACAATCTCTCGTTCATCGTTGAGAACTCAGTCAACATCGGCAAGCCCATCATCGGCGTGAGCGTCGCGTATAGGCTCTCGACTTGGGGCTTCATCGCCTCGGAAGAAGTCAGGGGTAGCGGTCAAACGAACATTGGTCTGCGTGATCAGCGTCTGTCATTGCACTGGCTGCAAGAGAATGTTGCGGCCTTCGGGGGCGATCCGAGCAAAGTCACTATCTGGGGTGAGCGTGGAGACAGTGCAGCAAGAGACCTAGTGCATGGCTAACCCAATGCAGGCGAATCTGCTGGCGCCGGCTCCGTCGGTTGGCAATTGACCGCATACAACGGTCGGGACGACGGCATCTTCCGGGCAGGCATCATGGAATCCGGCAACCCGGTGAACTACAACAGCTACCGTGATACGGAGACCTGGCAGCCGCTGTACAACAGCTTGGTTAACGTGACCAACTGCACGGACGCGATCGACACTCTCAACTGCTTACGCCACCTGCCATTCGCAACCTTGAATAACGCCCTGAACGGCACTGTGCTGTCGAGCTTCGTACCGGTTCTCGACGGCGACTTTATTCAACGCTTCGCAAGCATACAGCTAGCAGAAGGCGACTTTGTCAAAGTGCCCATAATCGACGGCGCAAATACAGATGAAGGCACCGCTTTCGGTCCCCGCGGTATCAACACGACCGCTGAGTTCATCGCGTATGCGAGCAGCAACACGACCGGGGCGTTCCTCGGCGCACAGTACGCCACAGCCATACCCGCCGAGTACCCGAGCGCCTGCCAGGATCTGATCCCGCCCCCAACCGAGCTACCCTGCAACTACACCTACCCAGCGTCCGCAGGCGCACTCTACCGCCGCACAGCAGCGTACGGTGGCGACGTCGTCATGATCGCCAACCGCCGCGGCGCGTGCGAGGCCTGGGCCGCGCATGGCGTGCCGGCTTACAGCTACCGCTTCAACACCATTCCCGCCGGCCTACCTCCTAGTGTAGGCGTCACGCATTTCCAGGAAGTCGCCTTCGTCTTCGACAATATCCATGGGTATGGCTACGATGCTGCGCACGGCACTATCAATCCCTTCACGAACAAGTCTGCGTCGTACATCGATCTTGCTAAGCTGATGAGCTCGAGCTGGGCGTCGTTCATCCATGATTTGAACCCAAACAACTTCACAGGCCGGCATGCTGGGTCGCCGGATTGGCCGGAGTATGGTATGGGAGCGGAGAACATTGTTTTTGATGCCAATGTAACGGAGTTGGTTTTTGCGGAGCCGGACACGTTCCGGGCTCAGGGTATCCAGTGGATCCTCGACCACGCGCTGGACTATCATCGCTAGAGCGGGTTATGCGAAGTAGGAGTCCAAGTGCGATGAAGCGAGCAGACGTCGAGTCTATCGGGCTCCGGGCGCGTCTATAACGACGATCATGATCAAAAGCACATTGTCAAATCATTTGATGATATTGAATCGTTTAAATATGCAGTGCTCCCACCAGCGCCATCGCTGAAGTCAAAATCGCACCTACTTCTACCTCGCACATCTCTGTCTCTATCAAGCTGCAAGCGGTTCAGCAGCCTGCTCTCTGGCTCTCTCCGTACGACGTCGCTTCGCTCGTTGTGCAGGCGTCTCTTGGGGCACATCCGGTAGCTTGACCTCGCCCGCCTGTTCGAGTCCGCTCGACGGCGCACTCGGCAACCGCACGCCAACAACTTCACGTTGCATCACCTCAAGCTCGTCCTCGACCTCATCCTCGTCCTGATTCGACATCTTCCCACCCAGCATCTCGCTAACCTCCTACTCCACTCGTTAGCCCCACACCCATACACAAACCAACCCAGAACTACGAAACATACCTCCTGATACTCCCTCGCCTCCGCACTCTCCCCAAGAATCATCTCTACCCTCTCCAACCCCCCCATCTCCCTATGAATCTCCCTCAACACCTCCGTGCCCCTCTGCAGCCCAAACAAGACATCCTTCTGCACCAGCGCAAACTCCACATCCGACGTCAACACCTCCAGCTGCGCGAGCTGCTGGTCTGTTTTCGCCAGCAGGGACTCCTGGTATTTTTTCCGGCGCAGAGCGAGCAGGGCGCGGGACTTTTGGTTTTGGCGCAGGCATTCGCGCGCGATTTCCGTTTCGCGCGAGGTGAGGGTTTGGATGCGCAGGGCGTATTGGTGGAGTTTGTCGCGTTGGAGTTTCATGTCCAGTATTGCGCTGGGTGGTGGCTTAGCTGAGGAAGGGTGGGAGGGTGGTGGTGGATGCTGGGTGATTGTGAGGCGTACCGGTCTTGGGCCGAGATCTTGTTGGAGCTGTTTGTGTTGCCCATGGTTGTGGCGGTGGGCTGTTGCACTCGGTGCTGGTGATCTTCAAGTTGTGTCGTGTGCCGTTGTTCCACGACAGCAGAAACGTGGATCGGCGCAACTTGGAGACTGGACCTCGGAGGACGCGACGTCATCTACGGCCCGAAAACGTGGACGCGGGCCGTACCCTCTTGCTTGCCGAAGCCGATCTCGATCCGATAGTCCCTCCGGATTTCGAGATTTGCCATCAGCTTTTCCACAACTTCCACATTGGGATAAACCAGTTCACGTTGCTGAATACAATAGACGATGAGGCTGCAAGGTACTCTGGAGACCGATCTGCTCGTGGCAACCCGGAGATTCCTTAGCGACGGAGTAGCCCCGGACGTTGACAGCCTCTGGAACGCAATACAAAGATCGAATTCGAGTCTAAAGCGCAGACCTAAAAGGGTGCTCCAGGCAAGCTTAGAGCGCGTTCTTGATTTCATAGGCCCGCAAGGAGAAGTCGATCCGTCAAGTGACTCCGAGGCTGGAATTGACGAAAAGCAACGAGCGGACGACATCGCAGCAGATGTCATGAACCGATCACTGAGAGCAGGCCTTGCGGGACCGATGCCAGTCCGCGAGTCAACACCGCAAAATCTGCAGCCGAATGGCGAAGACGGGGCGAAGAAGCGACGACTTGCCAACGGTGAGCCTGTCCCCAAGAGACAGAAAGCAGAGAAGACGACAACGGCCGCTCCCAGCGATGTATCGCTAGATGACATCGGCGGGATAGACGAGATCATCGTTCGCTTGAAAGAACTCCTTGTTCGTCCACTACTTTTCCCAGAAGAATACGCCTCTATGCAAGTGCCCCTTCCGAAAGGCATCCTCCTTCACGGTCCCCCAGGATGTGGCAAAACCATGCTCTCTCGCGCCTTCGCAGCTGAAATGGGCCTCCCTTTCGTCGAGATTCTCGGCCCGTCAATCGTGTCTGGCATGTCCGGGGAGTCTGAACGAGGTGTCCGCGACCGGTTTGACGAGGCGAAGAAAGCGGCGCCCTGCATCGTGTTCGTGGACGAGATCGACGCCATTGCGCCGAAGAGGGACACGAGTCAGAGCCAGATGGAGAAGCGCATAGTGGCACAGCTGCTTGTGTCGATGGACGAGCTGAATCGTGACCAAGCAAAACCGGTCATTGTGCTTGCGACGACGAACCGACCGGATGCTATTGATCCAGCGTTGCGACGGGGAGGCCGGTTTGACACCGAGATCAATATTCCGGTTCCGAACGAAAGTATCAGGGAGCACATCCTGCGCGCGCAGATGCGAAAATCACCTCTTGCGGACGACGTCGACTTTAAACAACTAGCAAACCTGACAGCCGGCTTCGTGGGCTCCGACCTCCACGACCTCGTCGGCAAAGCCGGCTCCTGGCAACTATCCCAATACTTCGAAGCCGTCGAAGCCCAAGCCCACGAAGCCTCCCCCATGGACCCCGACCCCCCCTCCTCCACCGGCGGCAAAGCAGCCCTCGGCGTCAAAACCCTCATAGCCCGCGCCCGCCGCACCGACCTCCCCCGCCCCCCCGGCTTCACCGACCGCAAAATAACCATGTCAGCCTTCCTCGCCGTGCTCCCCACCATAACCCCGTCCTCCAAACGCGAGGGCTTCGCCACCATCCCGGACGTCTCCTGGGACGACATCGGCGCCCTGCGAACCGTGCGCGAGGAACTGCAAACCGCCATCGTGGAACCCATCCGCAACCCTGCCCTCTACGCTTCGGTGGGCATTTCCGCGCCGACGGGGGTGTTGCTGTGGGGGCCTCCCGGGTGCGGGAAGACGCTGCTGGCTAAGGCGGTGGCGGCGGAGAGTAAAGCGAACTTCATCAGTATCAAGGGGCCGGAACTTCTGAATAAGTTTGTTGGCGAGAGCGAGGCAGCTGTGCGCCGGGTCTTCACCCGCGCGAGGAGCTCAGTGCCGTGTGTGATTTTCTTCGACGAGTTGGATGCCCTGGTGCCTAGACGGGATGATACTGTTTCGGAGAGTAGTGCCCGCGTGGTGAACACGCTGTTGACGGAGCTGGATGGGTTGAGTGAGAGGCAGGGGATCTACGTTATCGCTGCCACGAATCGGCCGGATATTATTGACGAGGCGATGTTGAGGCCTGGGAGGCTGGAGACGCCGCTTTTTGTTGATTTGCCCGGTGCAGGGGAGAGGGAGGAGATTTTGAGGGCGTTGTTGAGGCGGAGTCGGGCGGTGGTGGAGGATGTGGATGCTGCGGTGGGGATTGCGGGGACGGCGGCGTGTGATGGGTATAGCGGGGCGGACTTGGGTGCGCTGTTGAGGCAGGCGGGGTATTGCGCGTTGAGGAGGAGGTCGAAGACTTTGGATGCGACGGACTTTTTGATGGCGGCGGTGAAGGTCAAGGGGAGTGTGGGGGATATGGGGAGGTACTATGAGCTGAGGAAGAAGTTTGCGCAGAGATATTAGTTGGTATGGTCGTTGGTACCAGGCTTTGAATCCGTCTGGCTCTCAGATCTCTTCACACTGCAAGTACGTGTCACGACAAGTTTCTCGACCAGCACAGATGAGTTTGCCGCAGAGTCGGCCCCGAAGTCAAGTCAAATTCGTGTTTTGCCGGAAACGCACATTGCAATACCTCGTTGCGAACAAGACCACGCGCTTCATCAGCTTCTCGACCCCTCGAATCCCTGCACAAATAAACCCCTCATCCCCTTCAAAAAACCCCCCAGCTCCCTCCCCTCATTCAACCTCTCCTGTATCTCCTCCACCTCCTCCCTAACCAACTTCGGCTTCGTTGCCCCAACCGCATACTCCCTCCCCCCCATCATCAACTCAAACCAACACTCCCTCCCAGCCTCCCTCCCGTCCACCTCCAAAAACACAAACCGCAAACAATCCTCTACCCCCGTCCCCTCGATTCTCAATCCCAAACAGTGCTCCCAGAACCTCAGCTCCGGAATGTTATGCCGAGCTTGTGCGTCCAGGGATCGCTGGTGAGCGAGTTGCCCTTCGCGTTTGACTTTGATGAGAGTTTGAACGTCGGCGATTTCGGCTTTGAGCGTGTCGCGGCGGGCGAGGTGGGCGTCTTTTTGCGTGGTGAGGGCGGATATCGCGGCGTGCATTTCGGCCGTTTCGGCGGCTTCCTTGGCTAGGGTGTGGGCGTGGGCGGTCGATTGAGCTTCGAGGGCTTGGATGGAGTGTTCTTTGTGGCGTTGGGATTCTGTTTTCGCATCTCAGTCAGCACTGGTGTGTTGTGGTGCACTTGGTGGTATGATGGGGTATGTGTTGTTACCTTCCAGTTCGGCGACGCTCATGCGGAAAGCATTGCGCTCGTCCAGGACCCGTTTCTGGCCGCGCGCTATGAAGTCGTCGAAGCGGACGGTGAACTGCGCCATGCGCTCGCGGAGGTCGTTGAAGCCGAAGTCGATGCTGGGAAGGCTGTCGGCCATGGAGGGACGGTCGGCGCCGTATTGCGCTTGCGAGACCGAGAGAGAGGAGGAGAAACGAGAGGGTGTCATGAGCGTTGCCATGTTGACTGTTCGGGTGCTGTGCTCGGCGGAATTGGCGTAATGCTTGCGATGATGTCGTGGGGTGTCGCGTGTCCTCCAGTCTGCGTGTTGATGTGAGGGCTTCGGGTTCCGGTCAACAAACAAACACAGCGCAACCGGGTCGGTCCGTGCCAAGCCGCGCTAGAAGAGCCTCCCGTCCTTCCTCGAACACTTCACGACTCCGATCGCAGTCGCTTCCAAGAAGTCAAGCCACGAACGTCCATATAGCAGTCCACGGGCACCGCCAGATACGCTCCCTCTTTGCGCACATCAGCAGCAAATTTCGATTCGCCATGTTCGGTTACGACTTCGTAGCATCGTATCGTCGACCAGCACGCGGAAAGCCGAATGGCTGACATAACCGGGAACGACCTGCCATACGGTCACCTTGGACACGCTGTATATGATCCGGACGAACAATCCTGGACGTTTCAGCGTGACCCGGGCACTGGAGTCATCTTTCGGACCTTGGGGGAGCCCCGACTTGTTGTAAAGCCCGCCGAAGATGCGGAGGCGTCCTCAAGCCCTCGTATCAAGCCGCTGAACACCAGCGAGCGCCACACGAAGGAGGTTCAAGATCTCATCAAGAGGTTCCCGGAAGTACAGCCTGCTGCGAATCTATTGCCACCATTGCTGCGCGTCTCCGAGGCTGTCATATCCGCGACGGGACGCCACGATCCTCTGAAAGGCGATCTACTTGGAATCGGTAGCATACCCTCTGAAGCGTCCCACCATACTATTTCGATCGCTGCCTTTCCTTCCGGATCTACTGGCAGTGATCTACATCTTGCTCAGGTTCAACTGCATAAGCGCGGTTGGGACGACGCCAAAGACGCGTGGATCGGAGTACCTATTGTCCAGGGCGAAGGATCCATCTGGAAGGGCGGAGGTGCACCGATCCAGCAAATTGCTTTCGCACACGCCATCGAGGGTTCTGATATATTTCTCGCCGCACGCATACTTACGCGCACCCTCATCTTTCGTCCAAACGTGCGGAGCCGTGGCCTTCCTGCTCTGAAGGTGGTCGCCAATCCGTGCTTCGAGGTTTCGGTCGCGAGTACGGGAGGTGTCCAACATACAGATATCGCCTTCAACCCCTGGTTTACCCGTCAATTTGGGATCGTTGACCAGGCAGGCCGTTGGAGTGTCTGGGAGCTTGAAGGCCGACTTACCACCGATGGCCGGCTACTAAATCACAGCCTGGAGCAAGATAGCACCTCGGAGCCTGCTGAATCCGTCGACGATGGGTGGGCACGGATGATCTGGGTCTGCAGCCCGACAATTGTGGCTGTCTGCACTCGACAGCAGCTCAGCATGTACAATGGTATTGGGTCTGATGTCACACACCCATCCTCCGTGCTACAGCTCAAGAGTGGTGATACTAGCTGGTATCTCGCAATGATCCAGCTGCCTTTGCAACCGGCTCATATGGCTGTTCTCAGCTCTAGCCATCTCACTCTCTACCACGTGACGGAGGGCAGTGCGGATTCCATCGAGGCGAAGACAGTACTGCGAATGAGACACTACCATAACTTCGAAGATACCACGTTATCTCTGGCCGCCTTCGCGCTGGAAGACTGGACGCTAGTCGTACTGCATTCCCGCGTCGACCCGGTCATCACTACGTATCGCCTCCGTCTTGCCGAAGACGGCGGAGTCCACGTCTCGACACCAGCCGTGCTGGCTCTGCCGAGTTCCATTGCTGGACCGGGTGAGATGCCCTCAATCGCAGGCATGCACCTCGCGAACGCCCCATTCAGCGCCAAAGGGCAACAATCAAAGCGCAGTTTGGCGTCCCTGTATCAGGACCGCGGTGTAAGCTTCGTATCACTGACTTTACTTACCAAAGACCTGGCGTTTCATGAGATTTTATACGTATCCACGCCCGCCAAAATCCTGTACAGGGATGTGGCACCGCCCACTTGGGAACTCAAGAGTGCTACGAGGACCCCAGCAAAGCTGCCAAAAAGCTTCGTGGTGGCCGATGACGATGAGACTGGAATGGAGGTACAGGGTAGTGATGCGGTCAGGGAAGCACCCATCAGCTCTTATCAGCAGCGAAGGCTGTCAAGAGCGCCCGACCGAACCAGCTCGCAGTGGACGATCAATCTGGAGCTTGGCGCGCGTGCAGCGTTGGATAATCATGGGCGGGTAATGGTCGCGATCAAGGATGTGGTGAAGTCCGCCGTGGGATACCTGCGGAATCCGAAGACGGCCGGTGGAGGTTTATGGCTGACGCTGCATGACCTTGTGGAGGGAGAGATATCTTCGCAGGGCATAGAAACGATCGCTGCGGAGCTGGAAGGCCTGAAGGATGTAGAGCTCCTCCCTCAGGATGCGTCGCAAGACGATGCGGCAGATTCGCAATCTGCGACGGCACTCACGATGCGCACCTTGAGCTCACAGCATATTGGGCCGCTTACGGACATGTATGATGACATGGTCAGAGGTTGGATCACGCCGCTCTCACCGGAGGTTTCAGGACCGGTACGCCTAGCGAAAGAGCACCTGGTCCGCCAAGCTGTTATTGAAGTTGCTCTCGCCTCGCGTATTCTCGGTGCGCAGGCCAGTGAGTCGGATAGCCAGTCTGCGACCCAGCAAAGCCAGCAGACTCAAGACCTCCCAGTGCGAGCCGGACCTTCTTCCATACAGCAACCTAGTGCGAGCAGCCAAATGACGTCTCAGCTCCGAGCGCTACCCACGCCCTCCCCTTCCGCCACCCCCTCAGTAACGACCACAACCAGCTACTCCACCACATCAGCCGCCCCAGAACTCACTCGCCTAAAACGCTACACAGCTTTCTCCAAACCGACAGCACCGCCCACGCTCCCACGCTCTCTAGCCAACGTCCTCGCCCACTGGCAACCCGGCTCCGATCCCGCCGCCTACGACTGGCGCGCCACTTCCCGCCACCTAGGCGAACAGGACGTCGAAGCCGACGAGCAGATGACGGAAGCGGATCGCGCTCGAGCGCAACGACGCGCGGCGCGGCATCTCCGGCGGCAGAGGCGAGAGGCTGTGGCGAGCGAGGCGGCGGCGGTGGCTGGGAGTCAGGCGTTGGAGATTGTAAGGGTCAGTCAGCCGCGGGTGCTGCAGGGGGTGAGGGGGGACAGCCAGCGGGAAGTGGGTGGAAGGGAGGGGAGTAGTCAGGATGTGGGTGTGGGTGCTGGTGGTGTGGGTTCGGCTAGTCAGGTTGTGCCTGGGAGGTTTGGAGGGAGGCCGCCGGCGAGGAAGAAGAGGAAGCAGGGGTTTTAGCAGATTTGGAGTGATGATGTGTTGATACGATACTCACCCGAATGGCTCGCTGTCTCTGCCAACTCCCATTATCACCATCGCTGTCAGTTATCACATGCTCTCGTGACTTGAGCCTCAGGCCGCACACCCAACCATCACCCCACATTCACTTTGGCGGGGCTCATGTCGCCAGCACAGCACACCACACCACACCACATCAAACACTTCCTGAACAACCCAAACTCCCGACATCCTCGAACCCGTCGCTGGCGACACTTACCCACCCCCATTCCATCCACCACCCACCAAAGCCACCTGGACTCACCAACATGGGCGCCAAGGTGCCGCGCAACTTCCGGCTGCTGGAAGAGCTGGAGAAGGGCGAGAAAGGGTTGGGCGCTGGTACGCAGACACTATCCACACAAGCACACCCAGACTCCAGCCCAGAGCGCACTCAACTTGAAGAAAGGCAGGGGGATGAGTATACTGATACGCGAGTATAGAGGCCTGCTCCTACGGCCTCGACGAAGGCGACGACCTCCTCATGACGAACTGGAACGGGACGATTCTTGGACCCCCGCACGTGCGTTCCACCCCCACCCCCACCGTATCCTCCCTCGAGGGGCACCACCGGCCCTTGTGGTGTCGGGCAGCGGGATTGGAGGCGGGTTTGTTGAGAGTCACGTCGCGGAATGGTGTATTGACAGTGTGGCAGAGCGTCCACGAAAACCGCATTTACTCGCTCAAAATCCACTGCGGCGCCGACTACCCGGATAGACCGCCCGAGGTGACGTTTATTAGTAAAGTCAACCTTCCCTGCGTGGATGCGCGGAATGGCAGGGTGAGTTCGGGGTTATTTCCTCCGCCTCTGCTTTTTTGCTCTCAATACGAGGCTGGGGGTTGGTGGTGGTGATGATGGGGGACTGACACGGGTTGCGAGACAGGTCGACCTGACACGGATGCCCAACATCGCGACGTGGAAGCGCGATTTCACCATGGAGACGATTTTGATTGAGATCCGGAGGTTCATGGCGGCGGCGAGTAATAAGAAGATACCGCAGCCGCCTGAGGGGACGAATTTCTAGGGCGATGGTCTGCGCGGTGTTGTCTGCGGTGTTGGGTGGGAGAGGGAGTAGGCAGGGAGTGGGCGAGACGGCATTTACAAGGGGCTGAGCATAGCAGGGGCGTCCGGTCGAAGTGTGCGCTTGAGCGTTCGAGCAATGGTGACGGGGTACAGAGGGTCTATATGCTAGCAAAGAGCATGTCTTTACATTGTGTCTATATCTATGTCCCACCTTTCTATCCAACACAAAAATGCCTCAATACACGCCACACCACCCGATCCAAAGCCTCACAAACCCCACTACTGCGTCGAATACACCCTCGCCATACTCTTCGCCCCCCTGGGCTCAATAAACAGCGCCTCGGCCTCCACAACCTTCACCCCCTCCCCGCCATCCTCCCCCAGCACCTCAATCCACCCCTTGACCCACGCCTTCCGCCCCTCCACCTTCGTCGTCTGCGCCCGCAACACCACATAACTCCCCGCGGGACACGGCACGCGATAATCAATCTTCAGACTCGCCGTCACGCCCACTTTATTCGGCAGCGCGGGGAAACACGCCCGGGCTAGCCCTTCGTCCAGCAGCGTCGCTAATAGCCCGCCGTGGATGATCCCCGGGTGTCCGCACAGCGCTTCGCCGAGGTAGGAGAGCTGCACTAGCTCCGGCAACTCCGCTGTGGCATCCTGGAAGGTGAGAGGCGGGACCGCGATCTTGCCCTCGCCCAGCAACGTGCCCCCCGTCAGATTATGCGGGCGCATGGCGGGAGGGATCTTGAGGTGCGGGCGGGACTCTGTCCAGCCTGGTTGGGCGCGGAGGCGGATGGCGAGGGGGTGGGAGGTGAGGTGGGTGTTGATTTCTGTGGCGAGGGGCGTGGAGGGGTGGTAGAGGGTGAGGGTTTCGGCGTCGGTGGGGGGCGAGACGAAGCCGTTGATTGTTTCTGCGGCGGGGAGGGCGGCCATGGCGAAGGAGGCCAGGAAGGTGGTGGTGAGGAGGAGGGTGGTGAAGAGGAGGCGGGCGGCGCGGGGGCGCGGGGGTGATGGGGGGGTTGTTGTTGTTGCTGAGGGGGGTGCGGGTGGTGCGGGGTGCGGGGCTGGTGGGGGGATGTCGAGGTGAGCTGCCCGTCGGTGGATGGTATGGAATGCTCTCCTGTTCCTAAGCTTATACAGAGGATGCTGATGTGCTCTTTCCCTCAGCCCAGTCGCGATGCTACGGTGAAGTCCCAATGGCGAGTGTCTCAAGGAGGTGTATGCCAGCCGAACAATATCCGATCTAAGGGCAGGTGGTGCGGCGAGTAAGGCAGTGAGAGTGTGTCGTTGCGCAGACATGGCAGCGATATACCAATAAACTTCGCAGACGACGCGATTTGACGAGTCGCCAGGGTCAGAAAAGTCGGACGACATCGGACATTTTTGCGTTGGGAAGATTGATGCCGAGGTTGGCGTCCGGGGCTTGGCAAGGAATCAATCACTCATATCGCTGCGACCAGACATCTTCGCCTACCAAGGAAACGATGTGGAATGGTGCGCGACGGTGCTAACCTTCATGACCTCGCTCGTTGACGTCTCAGTATCTCCTTGAATCCAGCCATCCAACAACCCAAAACCCAAATTCCAAAGCCGAAGAACTCCATACCCGCCACCCAGGCCTTCCAAGCCCTCAAGCGAATGAACTCCAAGCCCGCAGATCCCAATCCCCCCCGAACTCCAACGCTCAAGAACGCTTCACCAAAGTCCCGCAAGTCAAAACCCCCTAACCCAAGCCGCCACCGACAACTCTCCAAAGCCCTAAATATCCATCGACCACCGATGCTTGACCCCCGGCCGCTTGGTATGCTCATGCACCCACTCCCCCAGCTCGAACTCGGGTATATTCCAGCTCTCAAACATCTCCGTACCCGTCGGCGATCTGGTGCCCACTTCCTCGCCACTGCCTGCCGATACGGCAGTGGGCAGTCGAGCGATGAGCCCTGGCCCTCCTCCTCCTCCTTCCATCCCTTCTCCTGCCTTTTCCCTTCCTGCCCCCCGTCCCACCCCTCCACCAACGCTACCGCCACCGGAAGGCGAGGTAGCCGCCGCGGCGAAGATCCGCGTGTTGAACAACGAGGCTTTCGTAGTTCCAACCTCCTGCAGGATCTTGAGCGGAGGTCCAGTGATCAGGACTGCTGGCCGCCGCGCTGTGATGTCCCGTTCACTTGATGAGGCTTCGCTGACGCGGGTACTGGGAAGACTGTTTTCCATACTACGTGTCGGTGCGAGCGTATTTGTATCGACGTCTGCGGGCGAGATGCTGTCTGATAAGATCGTGGACAGTTGAGGTCGCGACGCAGTTGTGCGGGGCTGTCGTGATGGATGAAGTTCGGGCGTCGACAGAGGCCGATGTATGATGGTCACATCAGAGTCGTCCGATGCTTCTCTAAGGTGAAGTGCTTCGGGTCGCCGTTTATCGCGTTTGCTGGGCGATACCGCGAAGTCCCATTCGGTGGTGGCCGGTAGCCCACTACTTCTGTCGTGGCGTTGCCCTTTCGTATCGTCCCGCAACGCGCCCAGCGTCACCTGCGCCTCCTTCGCGCGCTTGCTGGCCTGCCGCGATACAGGCGTGCTGTTCACCGATGGCCGGCTACGAGTGCTGTTGGTCTGGCTTCCATACGGACTCGCCTTTCCACTCATCACCTCCGCTATCGGTGGCGGCTGAAGCATCCACGCCACTTCCTCCCTCGAAGACACCTTCGTGACCGTCGCCGGATGCCAATCGTTGATGGGCGGGTTCCCCGAGGCCAAATAACTCGATGACGTCTTCGTGTGCGCTTTGGCTGGCCGTGAGGGCATGCTTCCATCCATGAAGCTCCGTAGTGGCGTCTCCCCTCCCGTCGAGTACCACTGATCCTCGTCCCGCCGCTGATGCTGTCCAAAGCTGTATTTGCTATCATTCCTTTCATCCGGCGTCCGCAGCCTCCCCACGTTCGTACTACTGGCGACTTCGCTCCCATCGCTACTCGTCGTCCCAGACGTCTTCAACCCTCCATTCCCCCGTTGATTCTCCGAGCTCGGCGTCGCTTTCCGCTTTCCTCCTCGCGACGTCGGCACCGGACCGAGAGCGATCTCCGCCTGCCAATGGGGATTTGTTGACGACGGTAGAGGGTGCCGGTATAGATTTGGCATTTGCGCCTCAAGGTCCGTCTTGTCTAGACGGTCCCGGTGTGCTTCCTGTTTCCGCCGTTTGCGATAGCGGGCGTCGGTACATGGTGCGCAGGAGAGGTAGAAGAAGACGACGGATTGGATGCCGCGGTGCAATGCCATGGCGAAGGATTGTTGCCGGGGCTCACACTATGAGCCCTCGGCAGATGTAGATTGCGAGGCCATTCGAGGTTTGGGGATCTGTTGGTTGCGCGATCGCTGCTGTGTTCTTGTCCCCAGGTTAGTCAGGCCGTGGAAGTGGGTATGCGATCGAGTACCGTTGCTGCAGGGCGCTCTGAGTTGCGGAGATGGTTCGTGTGGTGCATGTACGTGTATCGTGGATGAGATGGGAATACTGGAGCATCGAGTCCCGCTTGTGGGCCTCAGGTCCTCATGCAAGATGAGATCGTCAGGCACGTGGCCGCACGGAGATGGCCCACGATCCCCGACATATCGCCGACATATCCCCGCTGTCATCTCATGGACGGCCAAAGTATAAACAACTTACATGTACATTTCAACAAGAAGACGAGCTGAACAAGCAGTACTCCAGAGCGAAGCCGATGGCACAAGATCCGGTAGATGCGAAGTCCCACTTCGAGGCCCTCTCAAGGGGTGCATACCTGGACGTGCTGTTGCCCAAGGCTTCAGACTTCAATGCCAGTGCACTCATCCAAAGTGGCTCGCCTGAAGAGTTGGCGCGAGCACCTTCACGACGAAACCTGTTCTTCGGTAAGTAGGCTCCTCATTAGCACTCGAATGGCAGCTCACTGAAGCACAGACGCGCAGATGAGAAAGCCAGCATAGTCCTCGTTCTACGAACGACTGCCGATGCCGACACGGTCCGCGAGTTGCTACCCAGTCTCGACCTTGTGCTAGCCGCACACGCCACAGATGCGGTCCCTCAGGGGAGCGGGAATGCTGCTTCTGCTTCCGGGAAGCACGATCTGACCTCGAAGGTCTTGGCTGCCGCAGATAATGTCGAGGTTCTAGCCGCTGGCGACCAGACGTATGTCATCTGGACCACGCGACTTGACCTCACGCGTCCGCGAACGAGGTTGCAGCGACCGGCCATCTACTTCACGGCAACTCTGAGTCTCCGAGCAGACCATGGCGCCGACCTTGGAAAGCAAGGGAGAGACTACCTCGAGCCTTTCGAATCTCTGCCCAGAAATGTTCTGGAGTCACTGAACTCGACACTCGACTTGACAGGGACCCAAGTCTTCCTGTCCGAGAACAGAATTGCCAAGATCGCACCAAAGCCTGTCCGCCGAGAGGAGACCATCCGGCCTATCCGTGGCGCTACCAAGCGTGCCTTCCCGACCATGCCAGCGCTATTCACGCGTGTGAAATATACCACCGTGCCGGGTGCCGTCATTGCCGCTCTCAACCTCGAGACCTCACAAGTCATCACGGGCACGATCAGCGTGCAGCAAGTTGACGTGAAGGCGTCTGGGTTTGACGTGAGGACAACTGACGCAGTGGCTCAAGATAACGCACTCCGAGGGGCCCAGTCCGAAGCTGATACCGCGATGAAGGGTATCCAGTGTCTGACCGATGCGAGCCTGCCGATTCATCTGAAGGCCGGCGATGAAAGTATCTTGCTTTACCATCTGCCCCGGGCCAAGCAAAGCACCCTTAGTACCACTACTACCGCACTAGATTTCAGGCTGTTCGCGACAGTCAAGCTAGAGGAAGGCTCGCATACTGAGCTTGACATGAGCTGGCAGTCTCAGCAAGAGCCTCAACAGCCAGCGCGCGAAACATCATACACATGGTCACAGCCGCTTAGTAGTCCAGAGCCCAAGGATGTGCGACTATCAGGTCAAGCACTGCCAGCAACAATTCCACCGAGTGATCCACCGCTACTCTCGCGACCGAGTGGGAAGGGTGTCACCTTCTTCTTCACTGCGCCCGAGACAACACATCAATACGACGACTTCAACCTCCGAATACAGTGTATCAACCACAGTACACGATCCCGTCGCTTCGCCGTCATGCCTGTGCGATCGAAGCATTCCAGTCTCGCAGCACACTACCTATCGATACCGGACGACGCCGATCTCGTTGCGGGTATTTTCAACGCTCCGCCACTGCAACGTCCAAAGCCCGATGAAATTCTCTGCCATACACCTCATGTCAAGATTGGACCGGTCTCACCAGGCGCTTCGTTTGACGCGGCGATAGAACTGCGAGCAAAGAGGACCGGTGTACTGGATCTCGGGACTTTCACGATCGAGGACCTGGACACTCGACAGACAGTCGACGTTGTCGACTTGCCAGATGTCATAGCGCTTGAGGCACTGGAAGGAAGCAAATTGTACGGTCCTTCCAAGTTCTCTCTACGGTTTGACAGCGACCAGTTTGCGAGAAGCAAAGCAGTGGCGAGACCTGGAATGGACGAGCGATTCTGGGGCAAGATGGAGAAACGGGGATCACGTAAACAGTAGCGACACTGTATCCAGACTACAGCCTTGATGAACCCCTCGGCCGCTCCAGCTCCTTCGTCTTCCGCTGATAATTCTTCGCCAGCTGCCGAATCATCAAATCCAACAACACGTCCTCGCTCCCCCCCGGGATCCGATGCCCATTCACCTCCCTCCACATCCTCTCGGCAATCTCCCCCTGCCCCGTCCGCGTGAACCCATTCCCCCCAAACAACAACACAGCCGTATCCGCGCACTCCTTCAACACCATCCCCGCATTCGCCTTCGCCGCCGCCGTCAACCCGCCCAACTCCACGTCCGCCGCCTCCTTGCTCATGTTCACCATCTGATACACAAACTGCTCGACCCACGCCCACTGGCTCTCCAACAGCGCCCCGGCCTTCGCCAGCCGATGCCGCACCACCGGCTGCTCCATCAGCGTCTTCCCAAACGCTTCCCGCTTCAGACAGTACTCGAACGCCGCCGCGAGCGCCACGCGACTCTGCCGCGTCGCCCCGATCGCGATCGTCAGCCGCTCGTGGTTGAAATTGTTCATGATGTACCGCATCCCCATCCCCTCCTCTCCAATCAGATTCCGCGCCGGCACCTCCACATCCTCCATCTCGATAAACGTGGTGCCCCCCGCCATCTGGCCCTGGACTTTCATCCGCCGCATCGTCACGCCCTTTTGCCCTTTCAGCGGCACAACCAACAACGACAGCCCTCCCGCTCCTGGCCCCCCGGTCCGTACAGCCATGGAAGCGTAGTCCGACCAGATCCCGTTGGTGATCCACTTCTTACTCCCATTCACCACGTAGCTCCCCCCATCCGCAGTCTTCACGGCCGTCGTCTGGATATTCGCCACGTCGGACCCGGCATCCGGCTCGGTGATGGCGATGCAGAATCTCGTGCGTCCGTGGAAAGCGTCCGGGAGGAACCGCTGCTTCAGCTCGGGACTCCCGTATTTGATCACGCAGGGGACGCCAAACGCGATCCCCGTCGTCAGACTCGCCCCGGGCCCCGCGAGCCCAGACCGGGACATCTCATCGGTATAAATCAGATTATGGAAATACGTAAACTCCTCTACCTTCACCACGCCCAGAATCTCGTCGATCCCGCACGCTTTCAATTCCGCGGCGGGTAAGGGGGCGGGGAGAGTGGGGATCAGCATGTGGTGTTTGGAAAAGGTTTGGAAGACGTGGGGCGGGACGGTTTCGGCGCGTTCCCAGTCCATGGCGTGCGGGGTGAGGTGGGTGGTGATGAAGGCGCGGCAGGCGCGTTGCCAGGCGTGGAGGGCGGGGGTGTAGTAGGGGGAGGGGAGGCCGCAGAGGTAGGGGGGCTCGGAGAAGGGGATGGGGGTTGGGGATGCCATGGTGGATTGGGTTGGAAGTGGGATGGATCCGGGGGGGTCGATTGTGGTTCTTGGCCGGTTGGGGTTATCCTCCGGTGGTGTCGTTTGTTTGGGTTCCGTTAGGACTACAGGGACCTATCGTTGTTGCAGTACATGTATGCTTTAATCCCAAGGTTACTCGCTCTTATATGTGGAGGTGTACACACTGGCAGCTTGCGGGGAGAGATGCATATTGCCTCGGGACGCGTGAGTCAAGCGTCTGCACGTGAGATGCGACCATACGGCGATGAAAGCAGCGTTTCTCGTCCGCTCCTCCTGATGAATCGTTAGACTCTACCCTCGTGTCCATCAGCATTGACTCAACCCGAGCCGTAAAACCCGAACGCGTGTAAAAATAGCAGAGAAAGTCCACCAACACCCTGCTCATAAACCCATAACAAAGCGCCAGACCCTTCTCATCGCGTCCCAGCCCTCCCTTGCTACCCATAGCCTTTGAACAGACCGGAGACGCCCCAGAAACGCCCTCCCCATGAGAGTCTTCTGCACTAGAATGGCTCCTCAAACCCTCCCATTTCCCATCATCTCACGTCCACACCCCAAATCGCAGACCAAGCCAGCCTCCGATACCCTTTCCTTTCCGACCCAAATCCCGACGCCACCCCACTCGCAGCGCACCCGCCCCTAGAACCTCCTCTGCTGCTGCTGTCCCTGCTGCTGCCCCTGCGGCTGCTGCCCCTGCGGCTGCTGCCCCTGCGAACTCTTAGGAACAGCCATCCCAGCCAACGTATCCGTAATCATATCCTGAATATCCACCATCCCCTTCGTCTCGAGCGAAGCCATCAACTCCTGCTGCTGGTCCAGATTCAGCCCGCTGCCAAACACGCCCGTGTCCATGTTCATGTTCATGTAGTCGTTCATCCATGGGTTCCCGGCCCCACCACCACCAAAGCTGCCAATGCTGCCGATGCTGCCGCCGCCGAAAGCGTAGTTGGGGTCCTGCATGCCATTGGGGTCCTGGGTGATACCGTAGTCCGGCATGCTGGGGTCTGGCAGCATGCCGGGGAAGGGGTAGGCGGCGTTGTGCGGGTCGAAGGAAGGGTGGGTGTAGGTGTCGTAGGTGCTGTCGTAGCCATCGTACGAGACTTGCTGTTGGGGCTGCGGCTGCTGCTGCTGCTGCTGCGTAGGCATGGTCGACGAGGTCGAGGGGTTGGTGTATTGCATGTTATTGTGTGGCGCAGAATTCCAGCCTGGGACGGCGAGATCAGGCGTCCATTGCGGTAGTGGGTTGGAGTAGATATTCGGGTTGAAACCCTGACTCGATGCCCGCGGCGCCAGGTGTTGTTGTTGTGGCAGTGGCTGCGGCATATTCTGGCCCATCTGCCCGCTGCCGCCGCTGCGGTGGTGCATAGGCTGCTGCATCATCGGCGGCTGCAAGGGCGGCGTCATCTGCACCGGCTGCTGCTGCTGAGATCCCGGCTGGGAACTGTAGCTATCGCTCTGATACGGTACTGGAGGTGGCTGCTCCACGCTTCTTCGCGCTTGCTGGTTGAAGTAGCCAAACGGCGCGTGGTCCAGGGGCGGCGTGGCGACGGAGTTGCTACTAGCGGTCGCCGGGCTCGTCGCGCTGGTGTTGAAGGCGTCGACCATCTGCGGGGAGGCGACGTCCGATGGGGTGGCGGCTGAGATGGGGATGTCGCCGTCTTTTTCGTAGATCTTGAGGATGGCGTTGATGAGATTGTGGTAGAGCTGAACTGCGGAAGCTACGCCGGGCCACCGGTCGGAGGCGAGCTGTATTGCGTCCATGGCAGTTTCGAGGTGCTTCTCGACGGTGGCCTTGCTGTGCTTGCGACGGACCTCGACGTAGCTGAGTGACCACAGCGTCGTGTTGATGGTCATGAAGATGGTCTGGGTGAAGATCCACGTCAAATCAACATTCTTCCTCCGGATCTGTTCGCGCTGCACGTAGATGTTGTACTCGCAGGCGTCGAAGCACTTCAACGCCGCTTCCAAGGATGGGCGGGGCACTTGTGGTGACGGCCGATATAGGAAGACTACAATGGTGTTGTAGCGGGCGACGAACCACGCCTTGTCCAGTCCGGTACCTTCGTCGTTGTTGGGTGCGGCATCCCGCCATGCGCAGAGCTTGCCGTCCATGTACGTGAACCAAGGGTCGCTGTCATCGATCGGACTGGCCCGTTTGCGTTGGTACAACTTCCGGCGGATCTCGAGCTGCAGTATGCGCATCTTGAAGAAGTGGATGGCAATCCACTTCTTGAGGGTTGGTCTGATCGCGGCTGCATCGACGCCTTCGGGCTTGATGTGGACATCGTCACATGTCTCGAACCATCCCACGTCGATGTGGTCGTGGCCGGTGGCCAGCATGGCTGGTCTGCCTAGTGAGTGCGCCAACCCGAAGTCCATCACGATGATACACCAGAAGAGTCGACGGCGCATGTCGATCTCGAGTAAGTCGACTTTGCCGTCCGTTCGGGCACGGGTGATGGTCTTCTCCTCGTGGAAGCCAAGTGCCTGCAGCAAGCGCACCGCGACACCCACGACGTAGTAGATGGCGGTTCTTGTCGGAGTCAAGAGAGAGTATTCCGCCATCAGTGCGAAACATTGTAATGTCTTCAGATCCATCGGGCTCACCACACGGTCGAGGTACTTCAGGGCGGCAAGGTAGTAACTATCTGCCAAGCCGGCGTACTGCGTGTCCATCTTCTGGAGGCTGATGGCGATTGCCATGCGCACTATGAAATTCTGCACCGGAGTTGCGGTATCGCCATGCTTGTATACACTGTCGATGTCGTAGTCCAAGGTCGGTTCGTGGAGCGCTGGGTACATGGGCTGGACTTTCAGCTTGTACAGCTGCATCAGCAGATCGGTCAGTGGCCTGTTCGGCAGCTCAGTCGCCGCAACATCGCTGATCAAGGGATATATCTTCGACGTCGGTTTGGCCTGTTCTTGGTGGTACAGCTCCTTGATCTGCCGCGCTCGCTGCTCCGGCACGATCTCTTTGATGCTCTTGGCGTCGGTGAATTGTTTCGCAAGCTGCATCACCAATCGCGTGATGGCGATGCCACTGGAAGGACCGAGATATTTGGAGTCCTGGCCATCATGTACGCGCACCGTAGCGTGGCGCATCATGCCCTCCTGATCCTCCCCGGCATCCTCATTCTCCGTTCTTTCCAGCTCCTCCTCCAGTTCGCGGACTTTGTGCTGGAGGTATACGACGTAGTTGCGATTGACATTCTGCCCTTTTCCCGAGTCGAAGTATTCGCACATGGAGTTGGTGCGCTCGCAAGGGCCGCATCGTGGGAGTCCAGGATCGCATCGGCTTTTTCGCTGCGTCGCGGTCAGTATAGCGCGCAAATACGGCCGAGCGCATATCATACCTGGCGACATCGCGTACATGCGGTTCTTCGGTACAATGTCAGCCAACAATACTACCATTGCCGATCCATACTGCGGCGCTTACAGGGTGTGCGCGACCTGGGACGCGGCCGAGGAGGATGCCTCCGCCTGGACTCCCTCATTTCTTATGGCCGTCTTTCCGCGTGCATTACCGCTTGCCATCGGACAGTATCGGACCGTTGGGAGCGCGCAAAGTGTATCGAAGGCCGGTCCGGTTGCTGGCGTCGGCGTTGAGCTTTAGTCGTTGGCCATGAGTGCTGCCAAAGGGCGCTATATCACGAGGGGACGTGTGGAGGGTATTATCATGGTACTTGTAGGCATTCAATGGGCTGTGTGCTGTATGTGCTGTATGGTGAGGAAGACTGCGGGATGGATTGGGTTATTCGTACGCGGGGTGGGACGCGATTGCTCTCTCATATCTCGTCCCGTCACACAGGGCACCCACATGGGGCACCCACATGCATGGGGCAGCACCTCCAGCACTTGTGTGGCGCAGCCGTTTCCTGTGCCTCCCACATACGGAACGCCAAAGGGGCGGAAATGTCATGGCCGAGCAGGTGGATGGTGCATACCTACATGTACGGTATTTCCCGCTACGACTACAGAGCTGGGCGGAAGCAGGGAGCCGGGGTGTAGGTGGATGGATGTGAGTACATGTACCTGCCCTTGACCGCACGCTCCTCCATCAATTCAACGTGTGTAGTCGGAGATGGGAGGCGATGTGAGCGGAGCGGAGCGGGGCGGGGGAACGATTATAGAGCGACAGGGCTGAGATGGGGCGGTCAGAGCTCATCCGCGTGGGTGCCCCGTGTGAGGTGTGAGGTGTGAGGTGGGGTCCGATCTCTGCGTCTCGTTGCTTGAACTCACCTCCCCAGTCGACACAATTGGAGCCGGTACATGTAATTAATAGCCGCAATACCATACAAGGTACATGTACTTCTACACTTCTACTCTGTCTACTACATACATGTTGTACAAGTAAATGACAACAACATGTCCGACGCCTTCCTGTCTATCACCTAGCTCCACCGACTCCACCTCAACCCGCCTGCCCCAGAGGAAACAATCCTGGGACCTGACTGCACTTGCTCGACGACAAGACAATTCGCAACCTGGAAGCATTAAGTTATCGTGCTTCTATGTTGGACGCATCAGCCCATGACAGTGCCCTGTGCATCGCTATTCGCCGACGGGGATTTATTAATTGATTGGACTCGGTCCCGCCCCTGCAGTCATAACCCAGTGGCGTGCGGCTGAGGCTGAGTGCATCGTGCATGAGCGGTCACCCTCCAGGTGTGTGTACCACCATTTTGACCGCAGTCGTACTACCGCCCACCTCCCCCCGGTGCGGTACAACAGACGTGAGAGGCTTTGACCTTCACCGGAACTGTAACTAACGCAGACTGCAACCTCTTACGCCTTCACACTCACCGTCTCCCTCTCCTACTCGGCGACATATCAAAGCTTGCTCAGATAAGACCGCAAGGTCAGCACCATACTGACAATGGCGGTAGACGATCTGGATGCCACCGCGCTCATGCCTCTCGAGACGCCAGTACTGAAGGTCTCTCGACCGGTCGCGGCATGCTCGCGATGCCGAAACGCCAAGATCAAATGTGATGGGAAGCTACCAGTTCGTCCGGCCAACTTGACAATGAGCAAGTCATCTACTGACGAGGTTGCAGGCGTGTTCGTCTTGCGAGAGGAACGGCAGAGCGGCAGAGTGTACGAGCACGAACGACCAATTCGCTAGGGGCAAGGAACGCAGCTACGTGTCGACGCTGGAGACGAAGATCGACAGATTACAAGCGCGGCTCGAAGAGGCTCGGGCTCGCAAGCCTTCGGTGGTCTCGATCCCGGATGACGAAACGGCGGTGCCCTCGAGGCGACAGTCTTACAGCGTGCAGGAGCCAGCCATGACGCCAACGACGAGCAAGGCGCAGCGGCGAAAGGAGACTTCCGCCATCGACGACTTGGTCTCCGACTTCGGGTACTTGTCTGTCAATGCGACTGCTCGTGATTTCTACGGCTTTACCTCGGCTATGTCGTACGCTCGTTTGATACTATCGGCGTGCACCAAGGACCCTGTCCCGCAAGGCACCACCAAAGCGTTACCTGCACGATACGCTGCGACTGCGCTGGTGCAGCACTATCTCAAGAACATCTTCGTGCTACTCCCAGTCTTTGACGAAGCCACCTTCTACGCTTCCGTGGAGAGCGTGTACTCCAGGCATTCCGGACAAGCCGAGCCTCTGGACCACTGGATGGTGCACATGGTCCTCGCCATAGCAAACGTATCCATGTCGGAGCAGCGCGGCGATCACCAGTATCTCGAGGGAATCGGGCATGTCTGCGCCGCGCTTGGCTATGCGGAAGAAGTGTTGCACCCGGGGTCCATCTCTAGTGTGCAGGCCTTGGTGCTGCTCACCGAATATGCCATGCTTGATCCGCACCACTTGGACTCGTGGAGCTTGATCGGGGCGGCTTCCAGAGCTATGGTGGATCTGGGCTTACACCAGGACCCTCCCAAAGGCTCGGCCATGGCGAAGAGCAAGCTTGAGCTTCGGCGACGAGTCTTCTACTGTGTCTACGCGCTCGATCGCTCCACTTCTTTGGTGCAGACTCGTGCCTTCTCCTTCTCCGACGACAGCGCCAAGGTCAAGGTACCCTTCACGAAGATGTCTGCGGTGCAACCGTCTCCACTAATGGGGAGCGGCTCGCACAAATCGTGGCTGCAATCGTATGAGCAAGCGTTGGACCTGATCAACCTGCGTCAGCTGCAATCGACCTTTTACACGGACATGTTCCAGTCGGGACGCGCACCGTGGGAGGAGCCCTACCCCTACGTCTGGAACACATGCGACACCCTCCGGAAATGGTTCGCGAACATCTCGTCGTCGACGCCGCAGAATATGCGAGCCTTCTTCGAAGTAGATCTGCTGTATTCCTATGTCTACGTCCTCTCGCCATCGCCACGAGTGCCGATTATCGATCCGTTCGCTGCGAAGCTGATCTTCGAGTACTGCATCCGGTATGCAGATCTCATGCTGCGCTTGATCAGCGATCCATCGTACACAGCGCCAATGACGTTCTACGACGCGATGAGAGTGTATATGACCGGACGGCAGTTCTTGGACGTGCTGCGCCATAACACGGAACTGCTCCTCAGCGGCTTCGTACCGAACCACCCTCCTGTTCGACCTTCATCTGCACCGCCACCACCGATGCCGGTGATACCATTGCCACCCGATGATACTGTACTGCACTTCAACACGTCACGCAGCTACAGCTGTATCAGGCAGATCACTGACTGTCTGTCAAAGTTTGGCTTGCGGTGGGGCTACATGAGGTATGTCGGTCAACACCCCAAGCGCTTTTGTTATTCACACGCCTGACATGTGTACAGCTGGAGCCAACGATATCAATTAGAAACTGCAGGCATGCTCGAGGAGCTCGGGCAACGTCTCAGAGACATGGACGAGATGTCAGGTCGTAGGAGACCAAGCACGTGGCAGCACACGTCGTCCTCCGGCTCCGTGCATAGTGGCAAGAGCAGCATCCAGTACTCGTCGCCCCAGACGCTACCGCCAGGTCCGGCCGCCTACAGACAGCCATCGATCACAACGTACAATATGACGAGCTACGGCAACAACGGGATCCCGCCGCAAACGAGCCCACCACAGCATCACTACTCGGCGCAGAACTTCAACCAAATGCCCGTGCAGCCCTTCGAGCAGCAGCAACAACAAGCGATGTTCCACGGTCATACACCTCAGCAATTCAGCTACACCGAGCCGCCAGCGAGAGAGCGACATCCGAACTTCAACATGCCGCCCAGTCTGCAATTCGCGGAATGGGGTGGCTATGGAGGACCTTCCGCGTCGAACCAGCTGGATGAAGAGAATGCAGTAGAGCCCAACGCACACCCCTGAACTCATCTCAAGTAATGACGAAGGCTAAACAAGCGTGTGTCAACAGAGAAAGCACCAAGAACTCCTCAAGGTAGCCCCCTGGACCGGCACGGGTCCCCCCGATCCCAGCCCCTCCACCGAGCAACCCCCCGGCGAATCTCTCCGAAACCCGATGATCGTCCCAGACGCACCGCCCGCTCCGACCGGACTGTCCAGCGACTCGGACAATCGCAGTGACAAGTCCTCGAACTCGCAAAGCAGCGGCAGCAGCACGAAGCGGTCGAGACGACGCTCCATCCTGGAGAGTCTCATCCCATCGCGCCTCTCGAGGCGACGCAAGAAGACTCCCAAGCAGAAGGGTCCCACTAGCGCTCCGCGGCAGCTTGGGGAGAGTTCGGGCTCGGGTTCGGTGGGAGGTCCATCGAGTGGATCGGTGGGTGATCTGGCGGGGACGAGACGGCCGGGAGATGACCGAGCTGCTGTGGGCCAAGGGGTGTCTGGTGGCGGGGTGGGTGGCTTGCCGGACAATAGACAAAAAAGCTCGGTTTCGCTGGCAGGTCGTTCGACCAGCTCGAGGTGTGACTTAACGGCTCTCCGACAGCCCGGACCTTCCCGTGTCGCTGCAGGCTCGCGCGTGTCTCTTGGCTCGCTGGGTATCTTGCCGGCCAGTAGACTAGAGATCGCGGCGTCGACCGGCTCGATCGGCGACTTGACGGCTCTCAGACAGCCGGGACCCTCTCGAGCCGCCGCAAGCTCGCGCGTATCCCTTAGCTCCCAAGGCATCCTCCCAACAACCAGCAGAGGACACGAAAACCAGCCGCCTCACCCCTCTCTCCGCCCGCAGTCGTCCTCGACCTACTCCTTTTCCATCCCGCCTTCCTCCACCATGCCACCCTTACAAGGCCGCGGACCAGCCCAACCACCACCGGAGCGCCGGCCCTCTTCCATGCAAGACTTCGCGGCCGACATGTTCACCGACATGATCACCCCCGGCATGATGATGTCCCACCACCACTACGCGCCACCACCACCGCCACCACCGCCTCCTCCAAACCCGGCCTTCCTCCGCTCGGAGGTCTCCCCCCGCGCGAGCCGTAGCCCCCGCCAGCGCCGCCGAGGAGACGACCTCCCGGGATCCCACGGCAAAAGCCCAGGCTCTCGCACCAGGGGAGATCCCAGCGCTAACCCCTCCGCCGTTAGCGCAAGCGCCGGTCCATCGACCTCCCTCCTCCAGCCACCTCCCCTTGACTACGCCGCATACGGCCCCTACGCCCCTCAAGCTCCGTACGCCTATACCCCGTACGCCTATGGTGCCTACTTCCCCGCCCCACCGCCTCTACCCTTCCCACCACAAGATGTCCCAGGTTTCACTATCCTGCCTGGGGTGGGGTATTCGTGCCATACGTGCCAGCTGGTCGTGCAGCAGCCGGAGTTGCATACGAGCGATGGGGTGAATTTCTGCTTTAATGCTGTGTGGGATCCTTTTGCGACCGTGCACGGGCCGAGAGGAAGGGGGGTGTAGAGGTGTAGAGGTGGGGCTTGAATGTGAGGGGGGAGTGGTTGGATGGGAGGGGGGAGGCGCTTAGTGGCGAATCGGGTGAGGAGAGTTGGGGTGGGAGTGCAAGGTTGAGTTCGGTGGAAAGCTGGATGGACTGGGAGTGGATCGGGCGAGGGTGGTCGATGACGACGAGGCATCACCACGTTCATTCTTCAAGAGGGCATTTGAGAGGGCGGTGGACTCGGTCGTTCGCAAGCTTGCAGGGGCCAACCAAGTAGAAGGTTGAGTAATAAACCTCCTCGTTTTGCCAGACACCCACCCTTTCGACAACATGTCACCTATCGCTATGCCGCTACACCACCATGCGCTACGTCCTCCACACGCCTACAGACCCCAAACCATCCCCCCTAGACACACCCCTCTCAAGTCCAAACCCTCACCGTCCCATCCGCCCCGCAACTCACACACCACGCCTCCCGCCCATGCCACTCGACGCCCAACACGCCCAAGCTCCCCACCACCGCATGCCCCCTCAACACCCTCAACGGCACCACCGCCGCGTTGACCATCAAATCCCCCACCACTTTCCCGTGCAGCACATGCAACGTCCCGTCATCGCTCCCATCGGCCAGCAACGGCAGTCCGCCCATATGGAACGCCACGGCCCTCACAGCTTTAGTGTGATGTCGGATGACTTTGTAGGGGGTGGCGCCGAGTTCGAGATCGTGCCAGAGGAGGCGTTTATCGTAGCTTGCGACCAGGAGGTTCGAGCCCTGAGGGTGGAGCGAGATGGAGGAGATCCATTTCGCGCCCGGCAGGAGTTCCTTCTCGAGACGCTGGGCCTGGAGGTCGTAGATCCTGACTTTGGTTTTGGTGGCGACGAAGAAGAGGGGTTTGAGGGGGTGGAAGCAGGAGGTTTGCGCGAGGCCGCGGAGGCGGAGGCGCGGGTGCTGGGTTTGGTGTTTGGAGAGGGTGTGGATGGCGATGGCGGTGGAGACGGCGGTCGCGGAGGGGGAGACGGTGGAGAAGTAGTCGCCGCGGCGGTGCCAGGCGAGGGTTTTGGCGGTCGTGTGGAGGGTCAGGGTGAGGAGGCAGCCGCGGTCTTGGAGAGGGGTCGGGGGGCGGGCCCAGGAGGAGAGGGAAGGTTTGGTGGCGCCGTTGGAGGTTTTGGTCGGGGTGGGAGCGGTGGCCGCGTAGCCGTAGCCGGCGTCGAGGAGGTCGCGGGATTTGGCTTCGGTTTCGGGGGTGCAGAGGTCGTTCTGGGGGAGGAGGAAGTAGATGGTTTCGCCGCAGCAGGCGACGAGGATGCAGGTGTCGACGGGGCCGGGACGCCAGGAGACCACGTTCACGGCTTCTTCTTTCGATAGCTTGATCTTCCAGAGCTGTCTTCCGGTAAGGATGTCCCAGACTCGGACTGTACCATCATCGCCACCACTACCTATCCACTTCCCGCTCGGATCAATCGAGATGCTCCTCACCTTCCCTTCGTGCCCGCGACAAATCGTGGTACACGTGGTCGGGAACGGCTTCAACTCAGCTGGATCCGGCAGCTTCGGCAACAGCGACTCCGGATCGATATTCAGCTTACTCCTCCGCACGCGTGGCGCGAGGTACAGATCAAGACACCGCTCGAACTTTTCCTTTACAAACTGCTCGTAGCCCGGAACCTTGCGCAACGCAGCGTGATCCCGGGGCAGGAAGTCCCGATCCCGGTCCTCTTCGTCCTGCTCCTCCCAAGTCTGCCTCTCTCCATCGTCTGGCAGATACTCCGGAGGCGGATGATACGACTCTTCGTACCCTGGCGGCGGGAGCTTTGGCGCAGGAATGTTCATCACATGATCGGGCCGCGACTGCTCGGTGGCCCAGACGTCGTAGGTCGCGAAATCCTGCTCGGCTTCCTCACGCTCGCGATCCTCTTCCGTGGGAGCGCGATAAGGCTTGATGCGACCTTCTCTGATGGCCTTCACCATCTTCATGACGCGCTTGTGCTCGTGCATGGACGGGATGAAGCGGCGTTTGGGCTCGGGAGCGCCGGAGAGCGGCATGACCTCTTCTTTGCCTTTGCCGGTGAACCATTCGACCATATCCGGGTAAGGATCGTAGCCGTCTCCGGGCGCTTCGTTGCGGGTGAGCTTCTTGAGCGTCTCGAGCTGTTCTGCCGTCAGTTCTAATGGCTTCCCGGTTGCCGGGTCGGTGAGACCGGTCCAGCCTTCGGGGATGTCGATGCTGTCCAGGAGGGAGTCCAGTGCTTCGCCCTTGGCGGGTCGAGCAATTCGTCGGCCGTTGATATCGTAGCCGATATGCGGGTAGGCATCGTAGTAGGACAGCGGGATGTTTCCGATAGTGTTGCCCGGTATCGCCGCATCGGAGTCGTCTGAGTCGTACACCGGGTCAATCTCACCGTATATGTAACGCGGGTTGCCGTTCGCGTCGGTCGTGATGGTGTAGTTGGGCACATCTGCGGCATCATCGTCGTCAAACGGTTTGACGTGAGCATCTGATGCAATCGCGGCCACCGCCTTGGCGGTATCACTACCCATGAGACTCTGTGCCACATTGTCGTGGGCATTGCTAGTCTTCAGGTCCTGCAGTTGCTGTCGCACATCTTCCTCGCCTTCTTCGGAAGACGGTATCTCGTCACTTGCCAGCTCATCATCGTCTTCTACACCCTTCTCATCATCCTCATCCTCATCCTCCTCCCCTTCGCTATCGTCCTCGCTCACCACATCCTCCTCCTCACCGTCTCCCTCGAATTCACCGTTCATAGCCCCGATCTCCAATTGGCCATTCCCCTCTTCCGCCTCTGCCTGCGCCACCTCGACCACTTTGCGCTTCTGTCCTGCTCGTTGTGGTACCATTGTCTTCGTACTTTTCCAATTCTACACAGCGCTTGTCCGCCGAAAAGGACGTGTCTTATATTTATATGGCCCAAACTTTTTCGAAGCTGGGTGCTAGCCTCGGAGATGGAATCCCTGCATCCGCCGCTGATTAGATCGCAGATCATCCTGACTCGAGTCTTGGAATCCAACACGGTCTTGGCATCGACCTTCTCGCGGCCTACAAGTACTTGACGTATGAACGGAGTCAAGGCTGGCGAGCAACAGGGCTCGACTGCGCAGAGTCTCGGTCGCCTTTGCCGAGGCAACAGTGGTAGCGAGTAGTAAATACACAACCTAGTGTTATTCGCGCTGACTTAGCTGCGATAGCTAGGAAACGGCTGTTCATCTACACGCCCAGTAGACACCCAAACGAACGAGCACACAACCGTCCAAGAGAAGGCCGTGGAGTGCTGAAAATTTGCCCACCAATGCTCAAGCGCCAGCAGCGTACACCACCCGCAATATACCCGCCACCGTCTCCGTCGAACCATCCACCAGCGCGCAGCTATCGGCTTCGGACTGCGCATCGAGGAGAGTCGACAACCTCTCGAGTAGATACTGCACTTCGAGCAGCCCGGGTCGAAGTTCGCGTGCAGTGGTAGCCAATTGGAGTTTCTTCCTCGATGCCGTGGTTTTGGTGGTGAACGTGGTCGGGGAAGAGAAGCCACGCAGCACATCATGCATGCTTTGTAGATCCGCAGAAAGCGAAGAGAGTCGATCAAGCATCGATCTCAGCACCAGCGTTGCTTCGCTTCTGTACCCCGGAGTCGCTTTGAGCTTCAGCACGAACCTTTTCCTTCTGTACTGATCCGGGGCTGCCATCTTCCCGTCTAGTCGCGCCGCCATTTCGACCTTCAAATGTAGACTTGCCCGCCTCGAGGCCCAAAAATCATCTGCTTTCTAGACAGCCAGCGCACTGGTCTTCCTCGTCGGCGCCGCAGGCACGTTCCCGCCACCACCGCCGCCGCTTCCAGGTCCACCAGTCTTTTGCCGCTTACTCGCGCTCCCTCTCCGACTGCCCAGATCGCCACCAGTACTATAGCCGTCGTCGTCATACCCCTCGTGATACCCCGAGTAGCTCGCCTCGTCATACCGGCGCTTCTTCCCTGCGCGCTCTGGACGCACAGCTCCTCCGAGTCCTTCGCCAGGAGACGCTGGAGCGGAATGCCGTACCCCCGGCGCCGTCTTCGCAAGAGCTGGATTCGCCGCCGTAAGGAGGCCGTAAGGTTTCGTGGCCGCGACGACGGGGGTGCCTTTCGGCTCGTCGAGACCGAGGATGTTCTTCCATTGCTCGTGCTCGCTTCTCGGGAAGTGGCCGGGTCGCACCGAGAGTGCTGAGGATAGTTTGCCAAGGATTTCCTGCTCGGTGTCCGGGTTACCGAGTGGGAACTTTGCGCCCCGGTCCTGCTCCCACAGCGTTTTGCCCTCGCCTACGTCGTAGTCCCATTCGGGGACTATGAGTCCCGCCAGCGCGCCGTTGCCCATCTGCGCTTTACTCCTGCCGGACAGACCAAGCTGCTTGACTTTGCCTTCGTACGATTTTCGCAGCTTGTTGATCTTGTTGCCCGCTGCGTCGTGACGAGCGACAGAGGCCTGGACACCTTGCAACGAGTAGAGATCGATGAGGTTTTGTGACGGGTGCGGTCGCGCGGGTGCGATCGCTGCAGGCACAAGTTTGTTTAGCAAACTACTGCGCAGTGACGGGGCGTTCTACGCAGGGTGCACTTACGTTTGGAGCGCAGCTTGTACAGCCGCGGTGGAGGAGGTGGCAGCGCGTCAGTGAGAGAGGAGTTGTTGAGCGTGCTTTCTTGCCGCTCGTGGTCTGTCCTTCTGTGCTCTGAGTCCGCCTCCGCCGCTGGTGCGCTCAACATGCTCACATCATCTTCGACTTCACCGCTCTGCTGCGCATCCGCCATCTCGGCGTCACCCTCGTCGTCTCGGTGCCCCTCGTACGCTGTCGCTGGCGTCTGCTGCCCGCTTTCCCCGCCTTCGCTCCCAGCGCCTCTATGCTGACTGAAGAAGCCGGTGGTGCTCGGCGGGGTGGGAAACGGCGCCCCTCCGACCTGCTGGAGTGTCGAAGTCTGTGCCTGCCATGACGGAGACATGTGCACGCTCGGGGGTGGAGTCTCAGGTTGGTGGACAAAGGGCTTTGTCTCGGGAAGGGCGGGCGAGGGTGGGGAGTACGATCGGCGTTGGCGCTTCGGTGAGCGTTCGCCGTCCGAGGACATTGAGTTCAACGCTGGGTTATACTGTAGAGGTCGGATGGTGGTTGTGAAGCGATACTTCGGTAATGATGGTGGATGCACGTGAAGTTGAAGAGGCCGCACTGCCGTGGGTCCTGACCTTCACCAGTCGCTCCGCATTCGGCAGTGAAGCGTCTCACGAAGTCGGGTCGATGTTTGGCTTGGCGGAGTGGATAGGATATGCTGGGAGGTGGTGATGGTGGAGTGGGTGGGTGACAGTGAGGTGTAGAGGGAGGGAAGTGCAAGGGCGAGGAACGATCCATCATTCCAGGGCAGGCGGCAGCTACCCGCAATGATGCGCGCTAGCGTGGAACCACGCGCGTGCGCTTGCCTTCAAAGTTCACACCTCAGGCTTCTTCTACATGTACATGAGTGTAAGGTATGCACATGTCCTTGACCTATACATGACTGTAGCGCTGTAGCGACAGTCTAACGGTATGTCAAGCCGACCGTGTGTGTAAGTGGCCATCATGGCAGACGATATCGTAGACGACTTCAGCTCCATCGGGATCCCCAAGAGCGCTGGCACCACCACAATTCGCCCAAACGGTGCATCTGCGTCCACATCCAATTCGAATGGCGCTCGTTCTGGACCCAAAGCCGCCGCAGGTCTTGATCGAGCCTCAAACACCGCCGGCTCAAACAAGCCAGGTGCTGTCCAACCGAAACCGCAGGCCCTACCCAAACGCTCAGGCCCCGCCAGCATCATCGTCTCCCCTCGCCAGAAAGGCAATCCAATCCTCGACAACGTCAAGTCCATGCCATGGGAGTACGGCGACATCCCGGCCGACTATGTCCTAGGCTTGACCACCTGCGCTCTCTTCCTAAGTCTGAAGTATCACCGCTTGCACCCGGAGTACATCTACACCCGCATCAAAAACCTCCAAGGCAAATACAATCTCCGGATCATCCTAACAATGGTCGACATCCAAAACCACGAAGACTCCCTCAAAGAATTGTCCAAGACCAGCCTCATCAATAACGTAACCATCGTGCTCTGCTGGTCCGCAGCCGAAGGCGGACGCTACCTCGAACTCTTCAAGACGTACGAGAACGCGGCCCCGACGTCCATCAAACAGCATCAATCGACCAGCTACAGCGATCGCATGGTCGACTTCATCACCACGCCCCGAAGCATCAACAAGACGGACGCTGTGAGTCTGGTCTCGCAGTTTGGGACTATCCGGACGGCGGTCAATGCGCGGCACGAGGATGTCGCGACGATTGCGGGATGGGGAGAGAAGAAGGTGCAGAGGTGGTGCGCAGCGGTCAGGGAGCCATTTCGCATCAAGCGGGCTGGCAAGAGGGGGTTGGTCACGCAGGAGTCGTTTGTGGCGAGTCAGCCGGCTTTCAGCAGGGATGCGACGCGGGAAGGGAGTGGCTCGCCGCAGCCGGAGTCCGCGGCGGAGGGCATCTTGTCGGTGTCGGGGGCGAGCAGGCCGCCTACGGCGACAGGTGATGGTGACGCGGATCGTAGGCCTCAATTCAGACTCGCGGAGCAGTTGCCGCTCAACGTTGTAGATGGAGCCGAGGCCTCATTGGCTGAGGACCTGACGATGCCACCTATACCGCCCAAAAGCACCGTTGAGAGGTTGCAAGAAGTACCGAGGAAGCGAAAGCCTGAGGACGACCCGCTAAACGATGGAGTTATGGCTGTGCTCAGCAAGCTGAGGAAGCCTTGAGCCAGATTTCCGATCAAGATCTGAACAGTGACATAAGTTGGCATCACAGCCTCCTTCACGAGGACATCGGTCCATCGACAGGGAAAGCCAGCGCGATGTAATCAGCCTACCGATCGACCGAATGACAGACTGAGCTAGGCGACATGCTACGACCAATCATACGTCGCAATCAACTTCCGGGAACACGCACACAACTTGAGGCACAAATGATCCTCCTTCGGCAGATTCTTCCCACCCAACGGCCTGCCCTCCGCATCCCGTGGGAAATCCAGCGGCATCTCCTGATGATGCCAATACTCGGATCGGTTCTCCATCTGCTCCACCACGCCAACGAAAGTAGTACCGCAACCGCTCCCCTCGCTGGGCCCAAGCACCTCAGCCCGCACGACCTTCTTCGACATAACCCGCCACTCGTCCGCAGAAAGACTAACACTAAACCCCGCCCGACACCCAATACCACCAGTATGAAGCGTCTCCAAATCCGCGACCCGAAACCCCTTCACCTGCCCCCCTCGCCCCGCGCGCGCAGCTTCCCGCGTGATCGCCTCGAGAACCTTGCCGAAGCGCTCGGCGATACTCACTAACAGCGTACCGACTAACTGCATGTTCTGCACCGCGCTGAGGAATTTGGTTGGGCAGAGCGGGCAGGAGAGGACTTCGGAGGCGGTGCGCATGGCTTCGCGGAGGGGGTGGAGGGAGGAGGGGAAGGGGAAGGAGGGGGCCATGGATTGGAGGGTTGAGAGGGTTAGGTAGAGGGTGCTGAGGCAGGCGCAGGTGGGGAGGGTTGGGGGCCCGAAGAGGCCGGGGAGGAAGTCGTCGTCTTGGGGTTCTAGGCAGGTTTCTAGGAGGAGGTGGGCGTTGCTTGCGTGGGTCTCTAAGGAGCTGGTGATGTGGCTGGGTTGTATCTCGGTGGGAAGGTTGTTGTTGGGCGGACTGTTGGAGGCAGAGTCCGGTATCAAGCCTGGTATCGCGTACTCGGATGGGACGATCCACTCCATGGACTGCTCCCAGGGCTGCAGACCCTCGCCCGAAGTGAGGAGGAAGTCGTCTGGAACGTCTCCACCCGTCTCATCACTGCTCAGACCGACGACAGCTGTCTCCGTGGTACTGGCCGCTATGGCATCCCACACTCCTGGACGCACCCCTCCCGTCCTCCGTGCTGCCAAGGATTTATCCTCCTCTTCTCCTCCCCGTTCCACCCGCCGCCGCTTCCTCGGCCGTCCCATCCGCTTCTGCGCGCTGTAGACGCACGCCACGCTCTCCCTCGCACATCGCGCACACGCCGGCTGCTCGCCCGTGCATCTCAGCTTCTTCTCTCTGCACTCGTCGCACGCTGCTCGACGTTTTGTTCCGAGGAGATGCGGCTGTGGGGGCGGCTGGTTTACCGTTCCTTTCTCTAGGCGTGCCATTGCTGTTCACAGCCTCGATGTTGTGTTGGCATCCGTGGCGAACATTGAGCAGCAGCAGAGATGGCGTGTAGTTATCTTCTCTCACTCACAGCTCCAGGGAAACCAGTTGTAACGTGCAATTGCCAGCTGAAGTCGAGCGGTATGGGATGCGGCTGCCTGAGCTTTTGCCGACTGCGGTCCCCACGTCTAGCGGCAGGGGCCGGGTCAGCCTTGTCGGACGGGTCGGGTAAGACGATCTCCAAGCCGATCCAGGGACGTGCCAAGAGTTCAGTGATCAACGATGTGGTCCGTGGTGGCAGACACGACTGGTGAGAGGGAGGGCGTGTGCGGTCAATTTTAGAGACGGAATCGTAGGACCCAACTAAAGCGGAGTGATCCAAAGCATTGAACAGGCCGGCTAACAAGACATTCTGTCCTTATACTACATTCAGAGCCTTCCGCGCATCTCAGCTATCCTCTGCGCGAGATCCTCACTTCGCACCTCTTCCTTCACTCCCAGACGCCGACACTGCAGCTCGACTGCTCTGCGCTCGGCCCATCCCTTCCCTAAGACCACGATGAAAGGGTATCCGATCACATCCGCGTCGTGGAGTTTCCAGCCTGTCGGGTGATCGGCGCGGTCGTCGATGATGACGTCCATTTCAGACGATTGCTGCAGACCGTCGTACACGCTCTGAACATCCTCTGCGCTCGCCTTGCGCGCCGCGATGAGTATAACGCTGTATGGTGCGATGGCAGTCGGCCAGTTCAAGCCCTTGTCGTCAGCGAGGAGGCTGGCTGCAGCGGCGATGAGTCGCGAGACACCGATACCGTGGCAGCCCATGTGTACGAGGCTTTGCGTGTTGTTGGCGTCCGTGACGCGAAGATTCAGGGGCTCGCTGTAGCGAGTGCCGAGGTGGAAAGTATGGCCGATTTCGACTGCTTTGTGCAGAGTCAGGTGGCCGGTCGTGCAGGATGGACATTCATCTCCGTCTTGAGCTTTAGTGAAACCGATTGGCTGCCCGTTGTCCAGTGTCGAGTCACTAATGTCCAGTGAGAACAATTCGCCTTCAATGCCGATCCCACGCAGTGCATGGTTTAGTTTCGAAGTCGGCTCTTCGTCGGAAGCAGCTTCAGGTGGCGATTCAGATAGCCAGCGTATAGTCCTGCCTGTAACACCTTCTAATTCCGAGGCTTTCCATACCTCCAGCGGAGCCTCGACACTCGCATCAACATCCGGGAAGGCTTTGTTAACAGCGTAGGTATTGACCTGCCGACCGGCGGGGTATGATATCGCGAGTAACGTTCGCCGGTCTTTACTGATCATGAATGTCCACTCAACACCATCTGGGCAGGCAGAGGCTTGTCTGCCCGTGTACAGTTCTTCGTTGACCGAGAAGTCACACTGAGTACATTTGATGACGATATCCTCGCCAATCTCGGATGCAAAGTGATACTCATGACTCAGGTTGCCACCCATGTTCCCCGAATCTGCGCTTGCCACGAGGTATGGGAGCCGCAACTCGTCCAGAAACGCACAATATGCCTTTCGGACATCCTCGTACGTGGCACGTGCGGTTTCCTCATTCGCATCGAACGTGTAAAGGTCCTTCATAATGAACTCACGCCCACGAAGTAACCCTTGCCGCGGTCGCGCCTCATCCCGGTACTTCCGCGAGACCTGATACAAACGCAGCGGAAGCTGCTTGTGCGAGTGCACAGAATTTGCCACAATCGTCGTAACTTCCTCTTCGTGCGTCGGAGCAAGTAGCATCTTCGTCCCCTTGCGGTCCTCCAGACGGAAGAACTCCGATCCGCGACCTTTCTCCAAACGGCCAGAACGCTGCCATAGGCTCTCGGAGGTCAGCGAAGACAGCGAGACCTTTGATGCGCCGAGCGCGAGCATATGCTTGTCGACCAGGCATTCGACCTTCTCCTGTACGCGGAGGCCGAGTGGGAGTAGGTGGAAGATGCCTGAGTGCGCCTGGCGTAAGAAGCCGGCGCGAACCAGCATGTCGTGGGCATCTTCTGGAGCAGTGTCTGCTGCTTTCTTTGACTGGCTTGGCATCCAGAAATTGCTCAACCTGTTGCGGCCATCGGAGTGTATACGCCGACTCGTGGGAGTCGACGCGTTGATCCGGCCTTGTCGGAAGGCTTGTAAGCCTTGCTTTAGACCATTGTGGTAGAGCATGCGGACAAGCCTGCTTTTGAGACTTGTCTAATCCTAGTACTGCTTCGTTGTAATCTTGTTCGTTCGTGCAGATGCCGTTCACTCAATGCGCGTGAGGTTCGCTCGGACCCGGCTGATCTTCGGCTTTCCTCTGACATCAACGCAGCTTTTTTCGAAATCCAGCCCGAATTCCTGACAGACACCAGCTGCTGGCCAGCCATACAGCGAACATGGGGATCAAGCGCAAGGCACCTGATGATCGCCAACATCGCAATAATGCGCGGCCAGAGAAGAAAGCCAGGCCGTCTGCGCCGAAGAACGACATGGCCAAACTCGCCTTTCCACCAAGACCCGAGTGGTATACCGCCGAGCTACCAGTGATCGAGAGGAACAATGCACCCGACATGCCCTCGGTGCGAACGATCGATGAGCTGCACAAGCACGCGAGCGCCCTACTGGTCGCGGAGAACGCAACGTACAGCGCATCTCACCTGGCCGGCTCCTCCTCACAGAAGTTCTTGTCAACCGTCATGACTTCCGGTACGCTCGAGGACAAGATCTCGGCGCTTACTCTGCTCGTTCAGGAGTCGCCCCTACATACGATGAAGGCTTTTGAGAACTTGCTGGGCTTGGCGAAGAAGAGGAGCAGGAATCAGGCGCTTATGGCTGTCGCGGCGCTGAAGGATCTGCTGGGTCAAGGTGTGGTGTTACCGGGTGATCGTAAGCTACGGGCGTTTGACAAGCAGTCGGGGCTGTTGAGTGCGTTGCAAGGCAAGAGCGCGAGGTGGAATAAAGGCGAGGCTTTGCCGGGTGCTATCGAGGAAAAGCATCTGATGATGTGGGCATACGAGGACTGGCTGAAGCGGATGTACTTTGAGCTGCTGCAGATACTGGAGAACTGGTGCAACGACGAAGTGGAGTATGCGCGCAGTCGCGCGATCACATACGTGTTTGAATTGCTGAAGGACAAGCCGGAGCAAGAGGAGAATCTGCTGCGCCTGCTCGTGAACAAGCTGGGAGACAACGATCGCAAGATATCGTCGAGGGTCTCGTACTTGCTATTGCAGCTGGAGAACACGCACCCAGCAATGCGCATGGTAGTGACGAACAGCATAGAAGCTGATTGCCTGTTTCGACCCGGCCAGAGTCTGCACGCCCGCTACTCTGCTATCGTCACTTTGAACCAGACCATCTTGAGTCAGAAAGAAGAGGGAGTCGCCAACAAGCTGTTAGAGATCTACTTCAGCCTCTTTGTCCAGTTGCTCAAGCCCGTCGAACAGAAGGCTGCGTCTTCTCAAGCGCAGCCCAGCGACAGGAGTCAAGGTGGCGGAGGGAAAGCTGGCAAGATGGCATTGAAGAAGCGGAAAGCTGAAGAGCGCAGTGAAGAGGCCGAGATCCAAACGCGCGACAAGCTTATGTCTCAAGTTCTAACTGGCGTCAACCGCGCCTTCCCATTCGCCGACACGAATGATGCGGCTTTTGAGAAGCAGATGGACACCATCTTTCGTGTTGCGCATTCCTCGAACTTCAACACCGCCATTCAGGCTCTCATGCTCATCCAGCAGATCTCGTCTACGAAGCACTACGGGGCAGAGCGATTCTATCGGACCCTGTACGAGTCGCTCCTCGACCCCAGACTCTACAGTAGCAGCAAGCAAGTCATGTACTTGAACTTGCTGTACAAGAGTTTGAAGGCGGACCTGCACGCCAAACGTGTCCAAGCGTTCGTGAAGAGGCTGTTGCAGATTGTTGCTATGCACGAGCCGCCGTTCGTCTGCGGTGTGCTCTATCTCATCAGCGAGCTCGAAGGGACGTTCCCAAGTATACGAAGTATGGTCACGCAGGCTGAGGTGGATGATGGGGACGAGGAGGAGCACTTCGTCGATGCGTCGGAGGAGGGGGCCATGCATCCACAACGCAATGCTCTCATCAGCGCAGAACCAACCGCTGCATTCACTCAGCACCACTACGACCCGCGTAAACGCGACCCGGAGCACGCCAACGCAGATCGCAGTTGCTTGTGGGAGCTTCTACCCTTACTGACACACTTTCACCCGTCCGTCGCATTATTCGCCGAGGCGCTGGTCCTCGCGAAAGAGATGCCGCCTAAACCGGATCCGAGCCAGCACACGCTCATGCACTTCCTCGACCGCTTCGTCTACCGCAACGCCAAGACCAAGCCCGCCACCTCCCGCGGAGCTAGCATTATGCAGCCGATGGTCGGCTCGCGCGCCGCTGACATTCTCGTCGAGCCCGGAACGGGAACGACAGGCGTACCGGTCAATTCGGAGGCGTTCTGGGCGAAAAAGGTCCAGGATGTGGCAGCTGATGAAGTCTTCTTCCACAGCTACTTCAACCAGGCCGGGAAAAAGAAGAAGCCGGTGGCGAAGGTGGAAGGAAAGCGCAAGCGCAGTGAAGATGATGATGAGAGTGATGAGGAGGCCGAGGAGGAAATTTGGCAGGCTATTGCTCAGTCCAGACCCGATGTGGAGGGTATCGGCAGTGATGACGACGATCTTAGCTTCGGCGATCTCGAGGACGGTAGTGAAAGTGATGCGGGTAGCGAGCCTGGTCTTGACCTGGGTGGCGGCGATGATGGCGCGGCAGGTGGTGAAATGGACTTCGCGGAGATGGACGGGTTCCCTGGGCTCGAAAGCGACGACGACGCGCTACTCGGGAGCGACGATGAGGCGGCGATGGATGTGAATGATGAGCCTCCTGAGAAGAAGGTCTCGGAGAACAACACGAAGAGGAAGGAGAAGAAGAGGCTGAAGTCGCTGCCGACGTTTGCCTCGGCGGATGATTATGCTAAGCTGCTCGCGGATGAGCCTGATGATATGTAGGCTGGTGCAGTGTAGTGTAAACTCGTGCGAGTACTTTGTGCGCTCTAGAAGACGCTTGCCACGGATGCCCGTGCTGTTCTATAATTGCGCTGTCTGTGTGGAATCATTCGCAGGACTGGAGCACTTGAGCGCCTGGCACTCCTCCCAGTGACATCACACGCGAGCTACACCCGCGTATCAGCACATCTTCGAAGCTCCAATGCCGACCACCCTTGACTCTATCGTATACCCAACGCAACATCATGCAACGACATCGCGGCCCAGCGCCCGCGAGACATGAACCTTGAGCGCAAGCATGTAATTGCCGCCGCCATCGTCGCATTCGTCGCCTGGACCCTCCTCGCCGACTGGATCCCAAGCCTCCGCTGGGTCCCCTACGCCGTCCTCACCGGCTTCCTCGCAGCTGTCCTAGGTCTCCTATACCTCATCCTCACCACTTCCAAGGGCACGCGACATAGCGAAGATGCGTACGCAGACGATGCACCGCTCGCGCCGGCTTTCTCGCGCGGAGCGGCTTGGGAGGAGGCGACGGCGGCCTTGAGGGCAAGAGCTGAGTACAGACGTCCGACTATCTTCCCGGAGGCTAGGGCTTTCTCCAAGGCGGTTGATGGACTACTGGACTTGATATTGAGGGACTACGTCACGAGCTGGTACGGCGCGATCAGCAGCCGGCCGCTGTTTCAGCATGAGATCGACCGGTGTCTACGCTCCGTCTTGCTTACGGTCGTGGCGAAGTTCACGGAGATCGATGTGGTGGAGGTTGGGGTCGCGAGGATTCTGCCTATGGTCACGGCGCATCTGAAAGAGTTCTATGACGCGGAGAGGGTGGTGCGTGGGAAGGATTTGGCGGGCAATGTTACGGAGAGCGAGGAGCTGGACTATGCGGTTGCGAGCAAATATCGAGATGGCAAGTTGCACGATGTATCTGCGCTCGCGCAGGCGGATGTGGGGCGAGCGCAGCAGGAGCATCTACGGACGGTAGTAGTGAAGGTGTTGCCGAGCGCGCTGCCGGCCAATATGCAGTCGAGCAAGGCTGTCACGGTACTTACTCGGGAGATTGTGACTTGTGCTGTGTTGAGACCTATCTTCACTATGTTATGCGATCCGGACTTCTGGAACCAGCAGATAGTCAGCTTCGGCGGGCCTATGCTACAGGACCGGAAAACGGTGAAGCGAGTACGAGCGGCGCTGGATCAGCACTCGCCGGCTCCTTCAAAGACCTCACGGAGCACCCACGCACCACGTTTGAAGGCATACGATAGCGAGCGCCAGTTCGAGCGCTTCATCCGCGCGATCAGACATCTGATGAACTTGTCCGAAGCGCGGCGCTGCCGCAGCGAGATCGTAAGCCAGATTCGCCGTGACTCGGCTGTCGAAGGCCAGGACGCGATTTACCTGCGTCGCCTCGAGACTGGCAAACGGCTCCTTGACCAGAAGATCGTGACACTCTCGGCCACCGGGACGAGCAAGCCCAAACTCTCCGTGCGCACCATGTCGTCCGCCCCTGATGCCACCGCGCGGAAGCAGCGAGCCAGTCTTCGCGAGGTCATCTACGATCCAGCGGGATTGAGCTATTATATGGAATACATGGACCGAGCTCAGCTCATGCGACTAGTACAGTTCTACCTCGTCGCCGACGGTTTTCGATACCCGCTTGAGGGCGATAGTGATGATGCACCGCCTGGCGTTGCAGAAGATCCAGATCGCATGGACATTGCGCAGATGTACGAAAGCTACCTGAGCCAACCGGAGCTCCAGACAGCTGAGGCAGCGCTCGTGGATGTGCAGTCCTATCTGCGAAGAGAACGTGAAGCGTCATTGCAGGAGTATCTTGCCGCACGGCGGGCTGTGCTACGAACGCAGACTCGAGTCTACAATTTAATGAAACAGACTCATTTTGAGAATTTCAGGAAGTCGGATTTGTATTACAAGTGGCTTGCCATAGACGACAGTCCTGCCCAGGCCGCCATGCAGAGTAAGCAGTCAAAGTCTACCTTGACGCCTGATAGCGCGGCCAGTAGCGATACATCGCCGGTGAAGGCCCGGAGACCGCAACCGCCGAACTTGAGAAAGGAACCAGAATTGAGACGAGCGGTCCTCTCAAGCAGTGACCTGAGGATCTCTCACAAGCTGTTCCCGTCCGTGTCAGAGCCGAGACGGTCGCTGGACGACATGAAGAGGCCGGCGCTCTTCGATGATGAGGTCGAAAATGAGCAGATGATGCAGTCGCTCACAAGCCTGAAGGAGGACGAGTCGGACGGCGACAGCGTGCAACGCGCACAGGAAGAAGACACGATTGTCAGGGAGATGCAAACTGCTCTAGATGACATCGTCGGTCATGAGCAGGATACTGCTTCCCTATTCTCCGACTCTACGGGCAGTCAGTCGTTGGATGTCGAGCCCCACGCGGAACCTCCCAAGCCTGTACGGCCTGTCTTGTCAACAAGGTCTTCCAATCAGGACCGACCTAGCATAGCCAGCCTGGGGCTAGTAGGTGCACCAAGCACTCGAGGAGTCTTTGTAGACGATCTCTTCGCTGAGGAGGCTCATCACTTTGCAGAAGATGAGCGTGAAGACTCTAATGGACCCGAAGACAGCGAGACTGATCCAGTCCAACACGCCGCCCCCGGTGATCTAGGTCTGGCAGAGGCCATTCACGTTTTGAGTGCCGAGATTGACAAGCTGAACGCGCAGAAGGGCGTGCTGGACTCACTGACAGCAAAGGCGGAACTCACCAACAACGCCGCCGAGCTGCGAATCCTGCGGAAGTCTGAGCAGAGTCTGCAGCGGGAGATCAAACGCAAAGACATGCAGAAGCAGCAATACGCCGTTCAAGAGGGTGACAATGACCTCTACGGCCGTGCCCAAGTGACGATCAAATCCGTCATGATAGGTCAAGAAGACGACGGCCACGAGTACGCTCTATACGTCATCGAAGTCTGCAAGCAAGCCGGCGACAGCATGCCAGCCGCCACCTGGGCCGTGACACGCCGCTACAGCCAATTCCACGAGCTCCACAAACGCCTCCGGACTCGATTCCAAACAGTCCGCGACCTCGACTTCCCGCGCCGCCAAGCCCTCTTCACCCTCCAACGCGACTTCATCCAAAAACGCCGCGTGATCCTCGAACGCTACCTCCGCTCCCTCCTCCTCGTGCCTGCCATCTGCCGCAGCCGCGAACTCCGCGCCTTCCTCTCCCAAGCCGCCATCGCCGCCGACGGCACGCACGGTCCCCAGATCGATACCAAGGACTTCGTGTCACGCATCTACAACTCCGTCTCGGACGGCATGGAGGAGTTTTTAGGCAATATCCCCGTTCTGGACCAGCTGTCCGTCGCGGGCCAGAACCTCATCTCGGCCGCTTCGGCGCAGATGAACGTTGCGAATTCGATTGACGTCCTGGGTCCGGCGACGCATGACCCGGCGACGGCGAGCGAGGCGGAGACGGAGTTGAATGCTTATGAAGCGAAAGAGGCCGAGCCGTTCGTAAAACCCATCTGCGATTTGTTCCTCGAGACGTTCGAGTTGTCTAAAGGTAACAGCTGGCTCCGCGGGCGAACAGTGGTGGTGGTGTTGCATCAGTTACTTGGTGGCACTATCGAGCGGAAGGTTCGGGAGGGCGCGAAGAATGCGCTGCAGGATGTAAGTCTGGCGCGTTATGTGGGATTGTTGAGGGATACGATGTGGCCTGGTGGACTGCCGCGACCGGCTTCTACGCCTCGGACGGCAGCGGAGAAGGCGCGGACGAGGAGGGAGGCGGGGCTAATTTTGGGCGCGCTGGTGCCGGATCTGGCGGGGAGTGTGGTGGGGAAGACGAATGCGTTGGCGGCGAGTCGGAAGATGTTTGCTGTGGTGAATAATCGGCGGTTGAAGTATTTTTTCTGCTTCAAAGTAGAGTTGTGACCTGTGCTGACATCTATGCAGTGCCCATTTCGTGTTCACGCTGCTAGACGAGATCGTGAAGATAGTCTTCCCAGAGACGCTGCAAGACTAATCACACACCCTTACGCACCCTCGTCGCTCTGGATTACGTTCACAGCTTCGCCACCGGCCCCGTGATCCCATAGCACGCACCACCCTTCCCAAACATCCCCCTCAAATCCCCCACAATCTCCCCGGGAACCTCCCACGCTGCAAAATGCCCCCCCTTCTCTTTGAAGCTCTCAAACACCACCGGCCCCAGCGTCCGCGCCCACGTGGAAGGCACGACCGTCAGCTCGCGCGGCGAGTGGCAGAGTCCGAGTTTCACTTTCCCAATCCACTGTTGTGTTCGGTCGCGACTGACGCCGCCGAGTTCCGAGTGCACGGCTTCGTAGTAGATGCGGAGGCTGGCTGCGGGGCCGGCGGTGGAGAAGTGGTAGATGCTGACCCAGGTCAAGATTTCGTCGTCGGTCCAGGGGTAGTCTGGGGAAGGGGGGGTTAGTGAGGGGAGGGATGGGTGTGGGGATGGGGATGGGGTGTGGGTACTATTTGTCCAGGCTACGAGCTTTTCGAGCATCCAGGCTAGGAGACCGACCTGGTGGGTGGTGGAGTCAGTGATAGTCTGAGTGGTTGATCTCTTCATAAGACACCATTCGGTGTACCACGAAACGGCCGCCGTACTGCAGTAGCCGTTCGGTACCACGTAATGGCGTTTTAGAAAGCAACCTATTCCAAAGCCGAAGGCTACACCGATGGACAAGACTTACAGGACTATCCGTTAACGCATACCCAACCGTCTGCGGCTTCGTACACTGCAGAACCCGATACCCATTCCCTTCCTCATTAAACCACTTACTCCGCTCAAACCCTTCCTTCTCCCGCTGACTATAAGGCTGCAGCGCATGCTGCAGCGCGAGCAGCGGGTGCGAAGTCCACGTCGGAGGACTCGCCCGGATCATGTTGATGTGGGACGCCATGACCGATTGCGGGTAGAGGAGGCCCATGGCGCGGGTGATGTAGAAGCCCCAGTCGCCGCCTTGGGTCACGTATTTGGTGTAGCCGAGGGAGTGCATTAGGCGGTGGTTGACCTGCGTGGGTGTTAGAGTGGTTTGCGGAACGGAGGGGTTGGTTGGATTTTGCTCACTTCGGCGTATTGCTTCAGGCCGAAACCTCTCTGTTTTGGGCCTTCGGACCACGCGAAGTTGGGGAGGGAGGGTGCTACGACGTGGAAGGAGACGCCGTTTGTGCTTTGCTTTAGTGACTCCAGCATCTTCGTCACTTCGATGTAGCTGCCTGGCCAGCCGTGACAAAAGAGTAGCGGGATGGCGTCGGGGGAGTCGGACGGCTGGTGCAGGTAGTGGATGTCCAGCGCCGGGAAGCCATCGACTTTGATCGACCTGTGGAAGTTCGGCAGGGCGTTGAGCTTTGCTTCAACAGCCTTCCAGTCGTAGGTGGATTTCCAGTAATCGGTCAACCGCTTGGCCTCCGCCAGAGGCGCTCCGTAGTCATTGGCAGCACCTTCGATCTGAGAAGCTTGTTAATTTGAGCAGACGGATACTGCGAGGACCTGGGTAGCTGTAACCTCGTCTGGAAACGTAGCCTGCGACAACTTCTGCTTCAACGCCGCGATCTTGTCGTCTGGGACGTTGATGGTATACGCTGCCATGGTCCGACACTGCCGGATGGTCGATGCACTTGTGATTACTACACACGTCCAATGGCTTGTTAGTTTCTTTCTTTGGCCACGCTTCTGTCGACAGTCTGTGCATCAATACGGTGTACATGTATGTACTAGGCCTTCGTGACATGACGGACAGCAACGTGGAGGTACCAACCTGTTCGATTCGCTACTCAAGAATGTTTGGCGAGTTCCCCGCGCGATCAAGGCATAAGAGTTCGGGAAACTAACTTGTGCTGTCGATTTGAACCTTCAGGAAGACTGATTTCCAGGAATCCCTCCAAGTCTTCTTGCAAGAGGATGCAAGCCATACATGTAAGGTATCGTCGATATACTTTGAGCTTGAAGCTGAGGTCCAAGTCAGCAGCCGGGGTCGGCAAGGCCCGTCCCGTCTACTTTTCATTGGCCAAAATTCTAGTCCGGCTCTAGCCCGGCTATAATTCGTGATCACCATCTTGACCTCACCTCCAGCAATGTAATGTTTGGGATGGATCTGAAGTGATCTGGCATCAGGCATGGTTATCGTTGGCGGACGCCATTGCCGACCAGGCTGAGTCGACCCTACATGTACTCACACACCTGCAGACTTTACCCTCCTGCTTGATCCACGTCCATCTCGCGATCGGAGACGCCTGATGCGAGATCGTCCGGGTCTGCCCGTTGGTGCTCAAGGTTGGCGCCATGACGATCAGCAGCATCAGGAACCAAAACGCAATTGAAGGAGGCCAGCAGGTAGTACCAGCTACCTTCGAGTGCACGAAGCTGCCTTGAAATGAGGATACTCGAAGCGCCTTCTTCCCATCGCCCTCACGCCCTCCAGAACGAGCGGACTGCTGTCGTCGAGCACTTTACGCACCGCGTTGTATTGCTGATGGACTGCAAAGCAGTCGGCAAGTACTGGTGAAGAGACCCCCTGGCATCATTGGTACGTTATGCAGTAGTGTCCGGGTGCGCTTTCTTCCATGGGCAAAAAGCTTCCCCTTGACAGCACAACAAAATGCCGAGGCAACTTTCTGCGTTTCGTCCATGCCTGGAGGGTGGGTACATGCGTACCACTCCTGGACGTGGCATAGTTGTAGGACCTCCGCCTCTTATATCCCTGGCGATTCTTCACATCAACGTCCGCGTTTGCAAAGGCCCGCACGTCTTAGCCTCTCTTGTAACCTGCTGAGGCAGCGTCGCTTCTCCAACCGGTACCTTTCCTTCACACCTCTTCTGCTGTATCGGCAATGCCTGGCACGAAGATCTTTGTACTGATCTCCGCCTTCATCGGGGTATTGATCCAACAAGCCATCGCTGCGCCCACTCCGACGCAATCTGATGCGGAGCTCGACGAGCGTGGAGTGGTCGGCGGGCCCCTCGGTGTAGTCGGAACAGCAATATCGAACCTCAACAACCTTGGATCATCCGGCACTGGAACTGCAAACTACAATTCAGCGCTCTCGTATCTGAAGACAATCACGCCCACCGCAACTCCCACGTCACCGCAGCAAGCACTCGCAGCATTATCGTCCATCTACGAAGCCAGCCCAACCCCCAACAACCTCTACGCCGCCATCGGCGAGTACGTCGCAGCAGGCCTAACCACAACCAACACCACCTCCGCCCTCTCTGCCCTCTCCGGCGGTCCCTCAGGCCCCAACAGCGAAACCAACTCCAACCCCCGAAACCCCTCTCCCCCCGTCTATCCTAAAGCAAACTCCACCGACGCCCCCTACGACCTCCCCGAGTCCCAACTCCGCGCCGCAATCCACATCCCCTCCACCTACCAATACGGCGCCCCCGGCGCCCCGCAACCCATCATCCTCGTCCCCGGCACAGGCAGCACAGGCTACCTGACCTTCCGCGGCTCCTACATCCCCCTCCTCACCGGCAGCACAACCGGCGACCCGGTCTGGCTCAACATCCCCGGCTACCTCCTCAACGACGCCCAGACCAACGCCGAGTACGTCGCGTACGCCATTGGCTACATCTCCGCCATCAGTGCCCACCGCCAGGTAGCAGTTTTCGGCTGGAGCCAGGGCAACATCGACACGCAGTGGGCGTTCAAGTACTGGCCTTCCACTCGCAGCAAAGTCACCGATCACGTGGCGTTCTCGCCCGATTACCACGGGACGGTGCTCGCGAATTTCCTCGCCTTGGGGGAGCCGCAGCCGCCTAGTGTGCTGCAGCAGGAATACACTTCGCGTTTCATCGCCACCCTCCGTAACAATGGCGGGGATTCCGCGTACGTGCCGACGACGACAGTGTACTCGGGGTTCCTGGATGAAGTCGTGGAGCCGCAGCAAGGAGCGGGTGCGTCGGCTTTCCTGAAGGATGCGCGCGGGGTCGGGGTGTCGAATAATGAGGTGCAGACTATCTGCGCGGGGCAGCCCGCGGGGAGCTTCTACACGCATGAGGGGATCTTGTACAATGCGCTCGGGTATGCGTTGGCGGTTGATGCGCTGAGTCATGCCGGGCCTGGGGAGGTTTCGAGGCTGAATTTCGCGAGTGTTTGCGCGAGTTACTTGACGCCCGGGTTGGATTTGAGTGACTTTGTGTTGACTGAGGACTCGATTGCGGTTGCTGGGGTGGCGATTCTGGTTTATCCTAACAAGGTTGTTGCGGAGCCTGCGATTAAGAGTGAGTTCGGGTTCTAGTGTTCGGTTGATTGACTGTGCTGACCATGCTCCAGGCTACGCCACCTAATGAGATAGAGACGGTATATCTGCCATCATGTTCAGCTGGCAGACGTTCAGCCAAACATGTAAATGGCGAATCATGGTATTGAAGAAGCGGCGTCCATGGACGTATGTACATATCTGCTTGTTGGAATCTGTTTCTGCAGAGTGCTCTTCCCGGTCGCAGCCATCAAAGCCGTCCGCGCTCCCCAAACGCACCCTCCCCAGGCGCCCTAAGATCCTTCCTCCCCATGAACCTCCTCCCCATCCTCTCCCTCGACATCCTCGCCGACCTCGGGAGCCACTCGTCAACAGCCGTCTGCTCCCCCTCATCACCCATCACCATCTCCACAAGCGCTTCAGCGGCTTTCAGACACCAAACCATCCCGTGCCCGTTGAACGCGGCCGAGATCCACAACCCAGGCATGTCCGGCATAGCGCCCACGTACGGCAGCCCATCGGCGGAGGCACCCATGATACCGCTCCATTCCTTCCGGATCCGGCCGGAGGCATGATCAGGACCCCAATTTGAGCCGAAGAAGTCGGGGGTGCTGTCGCGAAGGTATTTCGTAATGGTTGGCTCGAGCACGGTGTCGTCCGTCTCGCCGTAGCGCGAGGCGCCGGAGTTGGGGAGCTGCCAGAGGCCGCCGCCGATGACGATGGTGCCTTCGTCGGGGGTCAGGGGCGGGCGGGTAATCATATATTCGTAGCCGGTTTCGTGGATGAAGGAGTAGGTGTCCGGGAGTCCAGTTTGTGGCATGCTGAGGCCGGGTCTTTGGGCTACTACTTGACCGTGCAGGGGGACTATGAGGCCTTGCATTTGCGGTACGAGGTGTGCGGTGTAGCCGTTTGTTGCCAGGACGAGGTTTGGGGTCTTGATGCACCCGCGAGGTGTCTGGACAGTCCAGATGGTCTTGCCGGACTTGTCGGTGGATGCGATACTCTCTGCTGGCGTGGTGGTCTGCAAGTTCAGGCCTGTGCCCAAAGCCAGCTTCAGCACGCCAATGGCGAAGGCATACGCGCTCAAGCTCCCAGCTGCATACTGAAACGCTCCGAGTGCGGACGGCGTCCGGAAGGTCTTACGTGCCTCAGCGGCGTTGAAGACTCGGTACTGGGCGGCTGGATCATCCTCTCCCATCGCCCCCCGCATGCGTCGTATGGCATCCTTACCTGCATCGAGATGCGTTTGGCTGTATATGATATCGACAGTATCACAAGATTTAGAATCGCACCTGATGCCATGTTTCCTAGCGAAGTCGTGCGTTGCTACAATATTAGCATACTCCAGCCGGGCAATCCTCATCGCCTCGTCCAAGCCAAGTTCCTTTTCATGGTCGACAAAACTCCGATAGCTCGCAGCCTTGGTGTGGCCGCCATTGCGACCCGTGGCGCCGCTCGCTGCTTGCCTTGCTTCAAGAACCACCACGCTGGCTTCCGGTTGTTTGCAAAGGATTTTGTAGGCTACGAAGGCTCCACTAATGCCAGATCCGACGACCACGTAGTCTGCGTTGGCTGGTAACGCCGCTGTCGTCCGCAAGTCCGCTATGTCAGCGGGCGGATCTTGCCAGTAAGACACTGTAGGGCGCGGTCGAGGTAGGCCTGGAGGAATCCGGGCCCGCTCCTCCATAGTATGAGTCTCGGGTTTGGAACGTGTTGCTCAACCTGCTGCCGTTGCCGCCAAACGCTCTTGTGGAATGTTGAGAGAGCCTGGACCTTTGAACCCAATGCTTCACGTAGACATGCAGCTGTTAGCAAGGCCGCTGAAAGTGCAGCGAAGGGCAGGGGTAATCGTTAATGTTCCGCCGGCCCATCTCGATCAATGCGGCGATAGGCCTGCGGTTCGTTTTGCGAGCCGATGATTCGCCAGACGATCAGGTGCTTGCAGCCGACAGGGCTGAAGGAGGAGGTCGCTCTACCGCGCCAAGCTCATGTCGCACACTGCGCTGGACCTCACAGCCCGAAGCGCTTACAGGCTGTGATCATCCTCATATCCTTCACATTCACATTCACATTCATGGATGAACTTCTTGTCACCGGATGGAGGCGGATGCTTGGCCGGCGTTAGTCTGGGAAGGCACGGACAAGCGTCACCCACGCGCATGATTCGTGTGTGTCTTTGCCAAGGCGGGTCCTTTTTATTTATTTCAACCCTCAACGGAGTTATCCCCGGTTCCAATCCTTCTCAAATTCACCTCACGCTCACTCCATGTTCCTCGGCTTGATATGACGGCGCTCTCATTACTAATGCTACGCCAAGAGTCATGATATAAAACTGCTCGACCACTTGCCCGCCACACTCACTTGACGCCACAACATCAACCTGAAAGCCCCGGACAACTTGCCCATTTGTTTGCTCACCGCCTCCTCGACGTAGCAATTCGCTGGCCACGACAAGCCGAGTGACCGACCCGTCAAAGTCTGCTGCCACGACCCGGACCGCAACTGGGTACCAACAACATATTATTCCTTGCATCCTCCTCTGAACCAACTTCGACATACAGACTCGGATACGCAAGCCGCGTTTCTCCGACGACCTTTCAGCAGACATGGCCACCCAAGAATCTGCTACCGTTGATTCCTTGACCAAGACGAACCCTACCAAAGTCTCACGCCAACCCGGCATCTACGAGCGGATGAGCACGGCATTTCGGTCGTTCCGCGTACTGAAGGACCTAACACCGGAGCAGGTCGACAGCTTCATGAAGTCATACGTCATTTACGACCTAGACTGGGCAAACGAAAAGCAAATGATCGAAGTCCTCGGACCCGACTACCAAAAGAAAGTCGGCCAATGCCTATCAGACTATTACGCCGTGCTAAACCACCTCTGCGCAATCGGCGAGCTCGAGAAGATGTACGTGCCCCCAATCCTGGACGCCAGCGCGAGCGTGATCACGAACCAAATCCTCTACGAGGAGCTCGTCGCCTCGGAGCTGCAACTCCCCCCCAACGCCAAAGTCCTCGACATCGGCTGCGGCCGCGGCCGCGTAGCAGCCCACATGACCGAAATGACCGACGCGCACGTCACCGGCCTGAACATCGACACGGACCAGCTCGCCAGCGCGGTCGAGTACAACAAGCTCGTCAACTTCAGCAACACCTTCGTCCACCAGGACATGAACGAGCTGCCCCTCCCCTTTGCCAACGAGCACTTCGACGGCTTCTACCAAATCCAGGCGTTCAGCCTCTGCAAGGATCTGCCCAAACTCTGCGACGAGCTCTTCCGCGTGTTGAAACCCGGCGCCCGGCTCTCGCTCCTCGACTGGGCGAGTCTGGAGGCCTATAACCCGGAAGATCCGCACCACCAGGAGCTGATGCGCTGCGTGAAACCCATCATCGGCGCTGTCGGCACGCCGACGCCGGAATCCATGATCGCTGCTCTGGAGGGCGCGGGGTTCAGGATGGTGCGGCATTATGTCGGCGGGATTGACGGGTTGCAGGCCCCATTTCTCGAGAGGTTGAAGAGTTACTTCTACACCGCTCGCTGGGCGATGCAGGGGCTGACTACTGTGGGCCTGCTGCCGATGCATTTCCGCACGCTGTTTAAACGGATGACGCAGGATTCGGATGCGTTTATTGAGGCGGACCAGACGCGGTTGATCACGACGTGCTACCATTGGGTGGCGGAGAAGCCGGGCGGGGAGCGGGCGGCGCCGGCGAGTGAGAAGGGTGAGGTGGGGGTGGGGAGTTCGGAGGCTGGTTCGAAGACTGAGGTGGCGAGTCGAGAGGGGAAGTCGGGTGTGAAGGTGGATGCCAAGGCGCTGAATGAGCAGAGCGCTGAGCTCGAAGCTAGAGCCTGAGTTCACCGTGGCTGCGACACAGGCTCTTTACCATCCCGGACGGCGTGAGCGAGCCGCTCACTCGGGCTGTTTGTGCTGGACCCGTCGACGCTGAACCCGCGACTTCTGTCGCCTACGTCTACGACCTTCGACTCGGCGTCCCGGATACGGTCTTGGGGTTCGCGGAGGACCATCAATAGACTCGTGGAGCTGCCTGCTGTCTGTGCGTGCTACAGAGTCCATGCATCATACGGCAAACCATAGAGTACTGAAAGTGCTCACTATACAGACCTGCGTTCTTACTACTTACGATACCACATCAGCGACGAGCCGGTGGGTGGCGGCTGGTGGGAACTAGAGATAGACGGTCGTGGGTGGTATGTAGTACGAGAGGATATTAAACAGCCCTTTCACAAGAGGTGCCAGCGCCACTGCATTTTGGTTGCACGTGAGGTTGGCCACTGGGAAATGCACGAGTCTGCTACGCTGGTTGTTCTCGCCAGGATCTCGCTTGGTCCATGGCAAGTTCTGAAGGGGCTTGGTATGCTACAGCTGGACGCCGAGGCGATGACATTCTTGGATTACCAGGTGGTCGGGGGCTGAGGTTACGCTTGCACGACGCTCTCACTAAGATGCTGATGGAAGTATATCGCCAAGAGCTCAGAGTTGTGCTTGATTACTTCGCACGCTATCTTACCCACGTCAAGACTCAGGTCCTGCTCTTCATAAGACTCCGCTGACTGAAGTGAATGGCAGCCGCGAGTGGAACGTATACCGTCCACAAAACCCCGGGACCCTGCCGGAAAACTCCGTAGGAGCCCCTTATGCCTCCTCGCCGGCCTTGGCCTTCTTCTTCTTCCCGGACCCGCCGGAAGGCGCATCCCCGGTTTTCTTCTGGTGCACGATGAACTTTGTATAGCACTCCTCGCGATCCCATTCGAAGCCCGCGAGGTACGGGTTCTCGAGCTCATCGTCGGCCTATATCAAACAACATCACATCGGTCAGCATTGGCACACCACGAGGAGGCTAGAAAAGGCTACAGGTCATGAGGGCGAGGGATGACGGGACTGACCTTCTTCTTGAACTGCTTGTAGATGGCATCGCAGGCGTCCTTGATGGTGACGCCCTTCATGTTGCGGGCGGTCACTTCGAGGCCGAGGGGGAAGTGGAGGTCGATTTTCTTGATCGGGGGGTGGCAGAGGAGCTTGTGGAGGATTTCCTTCTCGTCGATGGTTGCTGGGGAGCTGTTGACTTTCCTGGAGTGGAGGTCAGTTTTCTGGTAAGAGCTGGTTGGGTGAGCTCATGTCGGATCGACAGCGGCTCTTCTGGAGCATGGTATGCCGAGCTTCACTGGATCTTCACTGGGGTGATGTGGGCGGGACACTCACCAGTTCAGCTTCTGCGTCTCTGGCGCGATCTTGAGCTCGACGCCTTCCTTCTCTGGTCACGATCAGTATCTCACGGCTCACGACGTCAAGGCCGAGAAGGCTCACCAAGATCATTGATGTTGAAGACACCGCTGACGGTGCTGCTCGTCCGGCGATGCCTGGGCTTGGACTCGCCGGGGGAAGCCGGGGCGTCGTCGATGGCGGAGTCGACCTTGCTCAGCGGCGCGCTCGGTTCTTGCACTTCAGCGGCCATTGTTGGGAGTGGTGAGTGATGAGCTGGAAGTTGATGGAGGATGGTGTTTGGCAGTGGTTGAGGTTACGGAAGCAGGAGGAGGTGAGGTGAGGTTGAGGAAGAGGAGAGGAAGAAGAAGAAGGAGAGCAGCTACCCGGCTTGTCGAGGATGGACCTCACCCTTGAGGAGGGGCTGAGGTCGACCTCACTTCGAGCTCCCTCCCTCTCTCTCACGCGTTCACTGTCGCACGAGACCTGCGATCACGCGGCCAATCACCCAATCAGGCGTCACCTGCTATGGCTCCGCTTATTACCCCAGCTTTTGGAGAGTGGCTAGCTAGTAGCGGCATGCACCCCGCGTTTCGTCTGGCCCATTGCATTGGCGGCCTTTGCTCGCGTGCCTGCCGCATCAGTGCGGTGGTTGTTGGTTGTTGGATGTTGAGAGTGAGAGGATCGAGTACATGCATACATACTTGCAGTTTCGGAAACACATGAACCGCAATAGGGAGTTCGGTGTACAGTTTTCACTGCAAGTTCAAGCATACCCCGAGGGGATGACCGCAGTCAGCGAACAGCAAATCGTATCACGTGGGGCCGGACAGCAGCATGACCCGTCACGCCATCTTCATATTGACCATCGGGAAGCAGTGGGACGTCCGAATGAAGCACTAGTGACCAGATTATAGTTGCGTGAGTGAATCGAATCCTCGAAGGCAGTTGTCGCGCAGGATGCAAGACGACCGGAAACGATCCGCCTGCCACATTCCGCAAAGACACTCGGCCCATATGAAGAGTCAAAGATACAAGCACCCTCTCAGAGACCACGCGCGGCCTCGAAATTAACTGAGGTAAGCTATGCCGACCCAGCTGGCTTTCCCGAGGCGGCTTCCCGGACGATAGTCACTGCTTGCTCGCCATGGCAGCAAACCCCGCCCACGTACCTTTCGAATCATCAGCACGGCCAAGACCACCGAATGCGTCCAATAGCTTTCATGACGATAGTCATAGGTGCCATTCGGGACACGGAACCGGTATAGTCGCCCCCAGGACTCCCGAGATTGTGGGTCTCTTCGGCCAAGTGCTGGCCAGGCGAGGTAGCCACGGTGCTGCTGTTGATGAGGCAACAGCGATTATCGGTGGTAGATGTCCTACCGGACGTCGATGTAGCGAGGACTGCGGTGTGGCAGAACACGGACCAAGCCTGCGCAGTGTCCCACCGGTGGTCGATGACAGTCTTCAAGTTCGATGCCTGATATTGCAGCGATTGAGCTCTCTCGGAACTCTACGAACCACCAGCCACCAGGCTCATGCTTGGAGACCTTGCAAGGCCAATGGCAGGCTCGAAATGCGCGGATGCTGGGCGACTGGATGCCGAAAGGCTTGGAAGAGCGAGGCGGAGTGCTACGCCGTACAAACGGGACCGTCGTCCGCCCGCTAGAGGTCATGGCGCTAGTTCGGGGTGACCCCGCCGTATCCATCCTCAGGATTGCAGTCCGATCATTGGGCAGGCTCTTGCCGAAATGGTATCTCGTCTGCCAACAGCTCAAGGGCTGGGACTCTCGGCGCGGCAAGCAGGTGGACTCGTAGCCGAGCTAGGCAGTCATGAAACTGATGTCAACGGTGTCGGTGAAACGCAGGACACTGTAGTAGAAAACGTGCTACCTCTGTTATTGGACTCCCCTGCCGCTGCTAGACATGGAGATTTAGGGGGTCGGCGAGTATTCCACAATGTTACAGCGACCTCATCAGCGCTTGTGGGCCTTCGCTGACAAGCTACAACGCCTCAGACCTGGACTCTGCGTACTTTCGGTAGGTCCGGCGTCTGGCTGCGGCCTGTGTCTGAGATCATGATCTGAGCAGTTGGAAACTGAGCCTCCTGGGCGAAGCGCCGGTGGCCTCGGCACCACCTCTCTCGAACGAAGTTCCCTGAAAGACTTCTCGAGCCGTCCTCTGAGGTCTCCCTGAAGTCTCTGTGTAGTCGATGTTCGGTACGCAGGACAGGGACAGTCAGGAATGCAGCCCAAACTCAACATCTTCCTCATTGCCGAGAACCCGGTTTCCGTCGAGTGCGCTTCAGCTGAGCCTCATCCGGCATCCTAGGTGTAAGTCAGCGTCTTCAACAGATCGTTGGTACTACTGGTGTGATCACGGCCAAGATATAGTGCTGCTTGTATTCCCAATACATGTGCTGCATGTAGCGAAGTGAGGTGGAATCCAAAGTTGGCCTAGTCCCCTCGGGACGGGACGAGCGATCAAAACAGGGCCGGCCGTGCGCAAGAACGTGATTGGTTGTTCAGGTCCGCATCGATACGATCGCCGCCTCGAAGAACGACGTGAAGCAGGCTTCGATGGGTTCTCCAGGCCGCAATTTTCCGCTCGGTTGCAGATAGATATAGTCTCCTCGGCAGGCATCAATATCGTTTGCCAGCCAAGGCACAGCAAAGTCATGATGAGTGATCTGTAGAATAGCGAGGCTGAGGTAACAATAATCACGAACGGAACCCTCAGGCGATCTCGAGAGGATTGCGGCTGGCAATCTGCCCTGTCGGCTTCACGGGGCTTGCCTGTGTCCTGCCTCTCAGGGCATTCCATCACGCCGTCTGCGCGTCAACACCGGCATTGCCAGGTGGCTCCACCCACCTGTCGGTCAAACTGGTGTCGACCATGGAAGGTAGGGTAGCGTTCGAGAGTGGGAGGCGGCGTGCCTGCACGGAACATCCGATGCTTCCACCAAACCACCGCGCTGGCCAAAAGTCACACCACGCAGCGGTGTACCAAGCCCTCCCGAGAGGGCCACTACGGACCGCGTGGCGCAGGCATTGGTAGTATGAACCATGGAGTAGCGGCTTCTCAATCAGATCGTACGAGCTGCTCGAGTGATCATTCTTCACCAAAGTCAATCAACCCTATGAGATAAAGAGCGCATACAGTTCGTTCGGGAGCGAAAGACTCCGGAATAATGCGGCTGGATTGTACGATGGAATCCGGCGAGGCGCGCCGTTCGCCTAGACCGCATGCAGGTCTATGCAGCGATCGAGTCTCATCGCGGACCCGAAGAGGTCAGTTTGGACGAACCTCGAGCGGTATTCGAGCGGTCCTACTGTTCATCAACGTTCAGTACTTGACGTCTGAAAGTGAGACTCGCTGATCGCCCTTCGTCCACCAAACCGTGGCTGACATCCACGTGGAAGGGCGACGATAAAGATCTGACGCCGGGACCGTTGATGTGCGACAGCTCAGCCCTACAGCGCGAGAGGTGCAGGATGAAGGACCAAAGTACCTTGCTCCCGTTATTGACCAGCTACGCCAGCAGCAACTCGAGCGGTTCCCACATCCAGTCGCGGGCCCGTGGTCCCGCTCTACAACAGTGCTGTCTTCAGTCTTCTCTCATGTTGATTCGTGGTTGTTTCGACCGAGAGATTCATCATCTTGATAGCGGTTCATGCGCACGCGCTAGCTATTACGGGAGCACTCAGTCAGCATTCTGAAGTTAAGCGAAAAGCTGTCTGGGCTGTGGGCTGATTGGGAGCGACCAGCTGCCGGAGTCCCTGACACCGCCGTACCGGCAACGCTGATGAGGTCGTTTGACTAAGCAGACAGCGAGACGTTTCACGCTGGTATACTCTGGTGTTTGGCAGCCAATTTTGAGGATGGTGGGTGTGGAATCACGACAGGCAGGCTGCAGCGCAGAGCTTCGTATACGACGCCAGGATGCGAAGGCAGTAGCCGAGGCCCGTTGTTGAGCGCACCGGCAATCAGTTACTCCGTCAATTGCTCGCTGCTTCACGACCGCGAGAGGGATGAGTTGGCCGCAGTATCATTGTAGGAAGTAGGCTACAAGGCAGCGGACGCGAGTAGTGTACGTCGGGCAGTGGACTCGTCACCCCCAACCGTACCAGGATTATTGAGGGATTGTCGGGCACCTCAGGAAGCACCGGCGACCTGAGGTCCCCGGTGCTCATCAACTTGCGATCATAATTCCGCAACTCGGACATAGGTCGTTCTAGCTGGATGCTGCGGGCGGAGGTTGCCTGGCGCAACTAGCACCACATCCGCATCGCAAATCGCTTTCACACTGTTACCATGCTGCAGGCTTTTACGGGCAAGCCTGAGCTCGCGACCGCCCATGTCAACGACAACGTCTTGAACAACGCCGAGAGTCGTGGCGCGAGCACACACCGACACCGGATCAATCTCCGCACTCACAGCCTCACACGAACCACCAACGGCGACCGCGATTATTCCAATCACCTGATCGTTCCACCGAGCAAAAGGCACGTGCGTCGCGGGGGTCTGGTAGGGCTGCGACAACCCGAAAATGGATTTCCCTTCGCGTTGTGCTTGCAGGAAGCAACGTCGCCAAGCGAGAAATAGCTTGCGACCCCTGCGGATTCCGTACAGGCCTACGGCTGGGGGCTGGCGAACGGCGTCCTTGGCTTCACAGGTGGCCGCCATGCAGCTAGCAAGGGTCGGATGTTCCTCGAGCCTGATCATTGAGCGCTTTTAGGATCTTGGTGACCTGATTCCTCGTATGTGTATAAGGTAGCCTTGCTGCCGCCCCTCTCCGGTCTTTTCCTATTCAGCTACGCAGTAACACATATGCACCATACGTCTCGCTCAACGATCTTTACTCCCCTTTCCAACTCTCGTGTCGCAACGATGAACATCTACGACCGAGGCACAATGCAACGAGCTGCTTCCTATAGCTATCCGGCGTACCCAGTGCAGACCGCGCAGAAGCATTACCCAACAGCACACAGCACGAGCAGTGCCTTCAGCGCGAGCGCAAATCCCAACGAAGACTGGACCAAGATCTCGGATCTTGCAGAACGACGAAGAATACAAAACCGGATCGCGCAACGCAACTACCGTGAGTCTCCTGCGACGGGCATCGATCGTTGCGTCTAACAATCGACCAGGCAAGAAGCTGAAGAAGCGGCTGGAAGACCTCGAGAGGAGGGCGGGTTCCAATTCAGCGTCGCCGGAGCAGCGACATGAGGAGCTGGCTCGATCAGAATCAGTCACTTCCGATCAAACCACGCACAGCACCGATTCCCCTCAACGATCGACCCACGATCAGGCCGCCCGCGCCAGGACGCCTGAAGTTTTGAATCAGCATTACGTCCTACCCAGCACAGATCACTCGATGTTCTCACAAACATATACTCGGCAACTATCCACATCACCACCTCCCTTCTCATACACCGGTCTGCCTAGTACCGGAGCGAGTTACGGCTACAGCCAAGCAACCACATACTGCAGCCTCCCAACCACAAGCGTCGACATGCCACTCTACCACCAATACCTCCCACCAACCGAACAACCCTACAGAAGACCCACCCCGTCCATCAAACACGAGCCAGCCTTCTACTTCGACGACGACCAGAGCCCCTTCGCCGCGAGCTACGCCGCCATCTCCGGCGTGGACGTGTCGACCCCCGACTCGTACCCGTATGTGAGTACCAGACCTCATCAGCCTCCACCTTTCAGCCGCAGCTACAGCGCTCCGGAGTGGCCCTCGAGCTCGGGCTGACAGAAGCCGGCACAACAGACTCCGCCTCTGTCTGAGGAGTCGTTCGACCTTTCACCGATCGGGTCTCCGCTGGATTTGGCGGCGTACCCGGGCTCGCCGGACTCCATGTCGAGTCCGCGGATGCAGACGGTGCGTTGATGTAGGGCACGATTCACGGTGGAGACGGGTTGCGGCATGGACGGGACGTGACGCGTCGCCCGTAGGGGGCTCAAAGACTATTGTCGGCACTTTGCGAAGTCGGAATCGCTGCGGCGGCCGAGCTCCTACTCGAAGGATTCAGGGTTGCGCCGAGGGCAAAGCAGCTGAATAGGGTTGGCTTGCGCCAGGAGGAGTTGAGGGCTAGATGGACGGACGTGCCTGGTGCTACGGCACCAGCGCACTCAACATGATTAGACGCAGTGTGCTATGCACGAATTAGAGAAGCAGCAGTACCTTACCGCGAAACAGCTCTCCACACATCCTATGCTGTTCGCCCACACTTCAGCACTTCCTCTTTCCAAGCAGGCCTCACAGGTACCTAGAGTTCGCTCGTAAATTTGAATAATCAAAAGCCTCGCGGGTCGGTCAGCCGCGATCCCGAGAACACACTTCCACATCCTGGACCCCACCTCAAGGCTGGCTGCGGTCTTCGCAACACCCCACCTCGCGCCAACGCCGCATTCGCTGCTTGCGCAGATTCCCAGCCCGCACACGAAACGCCCCTCCTTAAATTCACACTTCATCTACGGAGTACCGGTACGCTCCTTCGAGGCTTTTACGCGATTCGCTGCTGCGGGCCTGCGGCGGGACCAGCGATCGGGCGGGCGTCGGGGGAGTCGGGGGTCCGACTTCTTGCGTGCGCAACGGTTAGCGGGCTGTGACCGGCTACTGCGGTACCTTTCGTGGAGACTGCCACGCAAGCCATGGCCAGCACTACTCTCGGCGGGACAGCTGGGAAAGCCAAGACCCTCGACTTGTTCGGAGGGGATCGGTAAGTCCCGTCGTGCGAGGCGGCAGTCGGGTGCTGTGGGTGGCTTGATGATGAATCAAGCGCGAGTACTGACTGGATACGGCGGGCGAGCAGGAAGTGGAGCGCCGATTCCTGGACGGCGTCGGACGATACGGTGCGAGGCGGGAAGAGCAGGGTGAGTACTGCAGTGTCAGCGTTGTAATCACTCGTTCCTTGCTTGCTCTTTGTGATCATGGCTCATGCATTGGGGGATGTTTAGTCAGATCTGGAAGTCTCGGCTGATGGGAGTAGTGCGAGGTTCTTTGGGTGTCTTGATATCAAGACGCTGGGAGGGGCTGGGTTCGCTAGTCAGAAGACTACAGGGAAGTGGGATCTGGGGGAGTATGTTGGTGTCAGGGTGAAGGTTGAGAAGGGCGACAAGTTCGTTCGCTTGTGCTCGTTGCTCGCTATGGTGTTGCTAATGGGTGGACTAGGAAGCGATATACCTGTACGTGGGGTCCTATTGTTGACACTCATACCATGACCATCATCTGTCTACTCACAGAGCTGGCTTCCACCGCATGACTCCGCCAATCTCAATCCCAACTAACCCAAGACTTCCTACAGTCATTTTGAAAGACAAGCTTCTCCCACCCGATCCTGGAACTGGCCGCGAACAAGCAACCATCTCCTACGAAGCCGACTTCGAATTGCCCTCCCAGACTATCCCTGGCGATACTCACAACCGCACGGTCATCATTCCTTTTGCGAGTCTGAACCCGACTTATCGCGGCAAGCTTCAAAAGGACGCTCCGGATCTGGACACGAAGAATATCAAGCAGATCAGTCTGATGATGCGGAGGTACTCCATCCCCTCGTCCGGCTAGGGTTGAGTGGTGTGCTGATCAGCGACCTCCCAGCTTCTTCGGAACGCAAGAGGGCGATTTCTCAATAACGCTCAAATCCCTCACCGCTGTCCCACAGATTCCAAAGCAGCTTTCGGAAATCTCGGTCACAATTCCGGACGCGCGGCAGCTGGAAGACGGCACAGGTGCTGCGGCAACGCGGGTAGATCAGAAGACTGACGACTCCGACGACCAGTTAGACAGGCCATTAAGCTACTGGAGCAAAGTGAGCAATCTATCTGCTTTGCTACTGCCTGGGTGAGCTTGATTGTTGACGACTGTTTCTACTACAGCTCGACTTGCGCATCCGTAAGTGTGTTATTGGCGTGCTTCTTAATGGTGGCGTTGTTCTGGCGGTGACCTGGCAGCTGGTGCGCTGGTTCTTTACCGGTGTTGCTATCTTGGTGGTGATATGGCGGCTGATGCGCTGGTTGGGAGTGTAGTCGACACGCTCTCAACCGCCCCTGCCGGATTACGGGGCCATTGTCGGGAAGCTGTGTCAGGCATGATACAAGATGGAGCCTGGAAGGACTACGTACGTTGACGTGGGCTGGAAGGGCCGACAAGTAAGATGGCGTTGATTATTCTGGTTCCTACCTTTGTTCTCCGACCCCGGATAGGAATCGCCTCGCTGGTGGAGTAGTCTGCCAAAAGCACTCGGAGCTGTTCGGAACGGCTGCACGGCAATCGAGTACGCGCGCGGACACATGCCCTTATACGACTAACGGAAGGATCGGAAGAGATTTGGTATGCTTTGCGTTTCACCGCCATCGTGTTACGGCCGAGCGTTTCCTGGCGCCTGAGCTTCGCCCCTCGCGCGCTTGAAGTAATTTGCATGCAATCACAGTAGTGATTGGTCTAGGTCACGCTTTACGCGGCCTGAATACGGCATTGGGCGATGTGCGCATGGAGTAATAAGCTTCGGTCTATCTGGGTATGGTATCAATCAAGAGCGCCGCGCAGTAGCTTCCAGTCGGTAAAGCGTTCCGAATTCACACGCAAGAATCGATCGTAATACTCACGGCTCAGTGACCGTCCATCTCCTCACAGTGTCCGCGGTGCAAGCAGTCACAACAAAGGCACCGGAGGACATATCCATGGCCCGTTCAAACTTCAGCTCGGTGGCCGCGCCACGTATCGTGGTCAAGCACAACGGGATGCGCGCAACCCTGTACCCATTCCCACCCTCCCTCGCCCGACCGACACTCGCGGCTGCCGACGCCGGATTCTCCACGAGCCTCGACAACGTCGCCCACGTCTCCCTCTTTCTTCGCTCTTGCTCCTCGAGCCTCCTGACCATCCGCCGTTCACCCGGCAAACGAAACAAGAACAACTGCGTCAACGGCACCGGCCGCGTGACCTTCTGATCCCGCTCCGCCACGACCAACATCGTGCTGTCCGGACTCAGAGCATACATCGGGTGGTGCTCATGCGCGCTTGGCATGTTCTCCCACAGGCCCACACCATTCTCGTTCTTGCCGTTGAGTGTGAAGGACCACGCACTCAGGAAGCTCTCCAAGCGCGCGAGGATAGTTACGCCGTCGGGGTCCGCGGTGAGGAGGTGTATATCTTCGTGTTCGGCCGCAGTATACGAGCCCCTGATTTCGGCGAGAACGTAGTGACTGCTCTCATTACCACCGTGCTGTTGCGCTGCGAAGAGGAGACCATTCCGGAAGGGTCGTAGTAATTGTATCCCGGAGAGTCGCCTTGAGTTGTCCGAGTTTGCCTCCTGCGCGCCTGGTAGGGCCAAGAGCCTGGAGTCCAGAAAAGTGTGCCGAAGACCTTGTTTGCTCGTCCAGTACTCAATCGTCCCCGCCTCGGTACTGTGGTTCTCCAGAGCAGGCGTGCCCAGATACAGCACGGCACCTTTCCCACTCAGTCGAACCCGGAGAACCCGATCGTTCTGCTCAAAGTCGAGGCCGCAGATATGGTGATCGGCAGCGCTGTCAAGCCCGTGGCTGTGCGGAGGAAAGGGGTCAGGTCCCGCAATCAGGTCGTAGATCTGAACCGACCGCTTGCACGCAACTGCGAGCAGCGTGCCACTCGCGGACACCGCCAGCTTCTGATTCGCTTCAGGCGTGACTGTCAACCAGGATCCGTGGCCAATGATCCCGTCACGGTCTTTCAGCGGCCACTGCTTGAAGATTTTGGGCTGAGCACCAGAGGTGTCGAACAACTTTGCCGTCCGTTCGTCGATTGTGACGGTCCAGTCGTCATTTGTCGCTGATGCGATCCATGGACATGTCACATAGCCGGATCGCTGTACCGCAATCGTCCTGCTCGGTGTGTCCTGCTGCCGCTGCAGTCTCGTGCCAAGCATGAGCGTGGACGCTGCCTCGCTCCAAGCCCCTTGCAGCCCCTGCAGGCTCGACCTGGTCGTGTTGACTGGTGGAAGGATGGGCAGCTTTTGAAGCTGCCTGGACAGCGTGACTGCATCTAGAGACGCAAGACGCCAATATCTGCAGACGTTGCGTGCTGCGTGGAACGATCGCGTGTCCAGGTTGGAGTAGATCTGCTGTTGCAACTCCAGAGGAAGTCTCGTGGCGGCCATTGCGACTTGGAGGATGATCAAGACAGGTTCATGTAGATTCTACAGATTGATGTATGAAGGGAGAGCTAGTGATAGGAGGCAAACAACGAAAAAAAGAGAGTGCTCACCTCAATCGCCCCTGCAACGGCAGACGACATGATATATGTTGCGCGTATACGCATCTCAGTCTGGAGAGATCAAAGAGGTGCCAATCATTATCGGCGGGAACAAAACACTGTGCTGGATAGCTGAGACACACTCAATCCACGGTGCATACCAGTAGGGCTTTCTTCCAATGATGGCCCTCATCATACCACCTGAAACCAGAATGAGCCGTGCTGCGTGGTGACTGGAGACAAGCATGGGCACCACAAGGTGCGTTTGCTCAACGATAACAAACCGCTTCGTCCCACATGATAACGGTTGTTTGCACATGCTCCGCACCGATTGCTGATGATAATACGAGCGGCTCTTCCGGACGGGGGTGTGTGAGGCTTGCGCTGGTGATATCGAGCGCTTCGCAAAAGGCTGAGGTCAGGCTTTTTCGGCGCACACTCCGGCGTGATGGCTGCAGACGCCTCCGTTCCCGCCATGACAAGAGGAGCGCCACCGCGGTTGACGACAGCTGAAAGTTCTGGCGACGCCCCATTGCTCGAGTGCGGCTACGACATGAAATTTGAGCACGTTCTTGCTGGTTCGTCGTCCTTTAGGATGCGCCTGTCACACAAGGCAAGCTGGATCTTTGGCATGTTCTGTAGGCGAGGCAAACTAGATCATGTACTTGTAAGTCAGAGTCGCGAGGCGGGCTGATCGCTCCCAATCAGAACATGTACTTTGGTACCTCAACACGTGAGCAGCCACGAGTCAGCAGCTGAGGGAGCACCATACGGCAGGTTTCCCTTACACATAATGTATGACACAGGTAGGTTTAGTCGAGTGGACGAGTGAAGTGCCATGGAGTACGCGTACGTCGTTCTTGATGGATGGATTGGCCCTGTGCTGAGTGTTGTTAGTGTGGACACTAGTTTACGAGCACTCAGCCATCGATCACTAGGCCACGTTGATCAAGAGTAGCCGCCAATATGAATGTCTCGAAGATCAGTCATCACTTGCCGCAAGAGCAGAACGATGCTATCGTCAAACCGGGAACAACTCAACACGAAAAGACAGCGTAGTGTGCGCAGCCAAAGTTCTCGACGACTGCCTTCGCAAGGCTACTCTTGCGGACCCATTGGGCGGCGATTTTGCCTGACGTTGAGTCTCGCACCTGGCGATCCATTTTCAAGTCGGGAAGGAGGTCTCGGCGTAGCTGCGTGCGTTGCTTGACGATCCAGACACGCCGCTCGGTGTTCGTGGCTGTCACTATTAAGTGATCCGTACCCGTCCTGAATTCACCGGATTCTTCACGTGCCATCACTGCATGACAGAGCATGATCATTGGCGCAGCTCTGCAGCGCGTGACGATATGGGACACACACATCTTCTTCCACCACAACCTCCATCAAACGTGAGTTCCAGGAATTGAACAGCGCTGCAACTACCCAACTGGTTGGACCGTCAACGATTGTTTCGGGTGCGGGGTTTGGGTCAAGACATACTCTGTTGTACTTCCAGCCTTCATGTATGACTCCAGATGCTGCAAATTGACGTCCACTTGGTTCGCGCAGGCCCGACTTCATTTCGAATTAGGACCCCGGGCCACATCTTGTGGCTCGTCCAGCGTTCGCCCTAATTCCCCAATCCTGTCCTTTCGTAGTATGCCTCATGCCTATGCATGCTTCGTTGACCCAATTACCTCCCCTCTCACCTTCGTCCAATCAATACTGCCGTCCAGCTCCTCATCCACTAGCCCACATATTACCACATTGTCTCCCCGTACCAGGTAAAGCCCATGCGGTTGCTCCATACTCGGTTCATCATCCTCTGCAGGCCGTATCACTCTTTCGATCGTGTCCTTGAGCACGAGATTCGTGACTTGGTCGCAAGATATGAGGTTGCCGGTGAGAGTACGGCCGTCAACTGTGATGATGCAGACCTTTTCTAGTTGGAGCGAGTATGTTAGTCAAAGGGCTACGAGTGGACTGTGAGCTGGGCGCCGCAAAGCATGGGATTGGAGAGGCTCACTATTCAGGTAAGAGTTTAGGGACATGGTTCAGTTGCCTGGGCGCATGGGTGCCCGGCTAGTTGGAGAGATGATGATCGAAGTCGGGGGGTGTTGTGATGAGTGAGGAAGAGTGCCCTTCGTTTCCGTCGAGCTCTAGATTCCTTGTTTGGTGCATGTACAAAAGAGGCTCCTCGTCAGGCCCAAACAACTTGAAGTCGCAAAGCACTTGATATTGCATGACTCGAGCACGAGTGGACCGTGCATCTCTCAAGCTCCGACTCCCGAAGCTTTTCGTCGAACATCTGTGGCTACGATCGCACCCGGTACAACAATACATCAGAATGAGCGGGTGGAAAGAGGCAAAGGCGGCGGACGGCCGATCGTACTACTTCCACGCGGAGACTAAGGAGACTACGTGGGTGAAGCCGGATGACTATGAAGCTGTACCAGTTGCCGCGGATCCGGCTGCGGTCGATGCTGCATGGAAAGAGACGCGCACAGCGGAGGGAAAGCCATACTATTACAACTCTATCACGAAAGTGACCGTGTGGGATCCGCCAGAGGCCTTCGTGCGCCATCAGCAACAAAATGCTCCACCCGAGGCAGCTTTCGTGGCCGGAGGAGGAGTCGGCTATGGCGGAGCGAGAGACGAATACCCGTCAAGGGAGCGGAGGATGGAGCGACGTGGCGATCGGGAGCACCTCCCGCAGAAACCAAGCTTTGATGGCGGACGAGGAGGAGAGGGCGGGAAACCGTGGGAGCGTCGGCAGGATAACGCGGGCTTCCGTGGTCCCATGCCGGAGAAGACCGATGAGCCCGAGTACGCGACGCTGGAACAGGCTGAGGAAGCTTTCTTCGCCATGCTCAAGAAGCACAGCATCACGCCGGAAAGCAGCTGGGAAGATGCTTTGCGCTTGGTTATCCGAGACCGGGAGTACCGCGCGCTGAAGGATCCGAAGGAAAGGAGGCAGGCGTTCGAGAAGTACTGTGTCGAGGTCCGTGCGCAGGAGAAAGGCAAGGAGAAGGAGCGTCGGGAAAAGCTGCGCGAGGAGTTTAGGAAGATGCTTGGTACGCATGACGATATCAAGCACTACACCCGCTGGACGACTGCAAGACCCCTGGTCGAGCGGGAAGCCGTGTTCAAGCAAGCGGGCGACGAGGATGAGCGCCACCACATGTTCGATGAGTACATTGTCGAGCTGAAGAGGCGGCACGCAGAGGAGGACTTTGAGAACCACAAAACGGCCATGCAGGAGATGAGTGACTTGCTCAAGACTTTAGTTGTCGAGCCGGACACGACTTGGGCAGATGCGCAGAAGGCCATAACCGAGAGTGAGCGCTTCACCTCTGAAGACATCTTTCGCACTCTACACATGGTCGACATCTTGACTGCCTTTGAATCGCATATCAAGGAATTGGACTACGAGCGCAACGATGCGAAGCAAAAGGAAAAGCGCCTGCATACTCGCCGGGAGCGCCAAGCTCGCGATGCGTTCCGTCAGCTTCTGGCTCAGATGCTAGAGGAAGGCAAGATCAAGGCTGGTACGAAGTGGCAGGACTTCCATCCCCTCATCGCCTCCGATGAGCGATACACCAGGCTGATAGGAACACCTGGTAGTAGTGCCCTCGACTTGTTCTGGGATGTCGTGGAAGATGAGGAGCGTAAGCTACGTTCAGACCGCAACCACGCGCTCGACGTGTTGGAAGATCAGCGTTATGAGATGACCGTGCAGACGACTATTGACGACTTCTCTGGTGTCATGCAATCAGACCCACGAACGGCAAGCTTCGCCCCAGAATTATTGCAGATGATCTATGACAGACTGATGGAGAAGATATGGAAGCGCGCCGAGGAGGAGAAGCTAAACCTGGAGCGGTCGCAGCGCAAAGCCATTGATGCGCTGAGGAGCGTGATCAAGCACCTTGACCCTCCCGTGCGGTCGAGCGATACATATGAGGACCTCGCTCCCAGACTTGCCTCATACGAAGAGTTTAGAGTCCTCGATGACGATGAAGCACGACGCAGCGCGTTCGAAAAGCACATGCGTCGCGTGAAAGAAAAGGAAGCTGACGACCTCGAGCGCGAACGTAGCAGACGCGATCGCGACCGCGATCACCGCAGCAGCAACGGCGCTGTCCGTCGCGAGCGTGGCGAAGTGGACCGTGATCGTCGCCACCGGACCCGCACCCCCGAAGTCGACGCTTACGAAGCTGACCGCCGGAAAGCACAAGCTGTTCGGGAGAGGCTGTTCCGCAAGCCTTCTTTCGGTATTACACCTCCGCCACGTGAGAGGGAGCGGGAGCGGGAACGTAGGGATGACAGGTACCCTGCTGACGAACGCAGGAGGAATGAGAGGGCGGAGAGTATCTATGATCGCGAGAGGCGGGAGCGCGAGATGGAGCGCGAGAGGAATTATATCAGTCGTGCGGATCCGCGGGATAAGGGCCGGACGCTGGATTATGGGGATGAAGAGACGGTCGCGGCGGGCAGTCGGCCGGGAAGTGTGCGGAAGAGGCGAGAAAGCGATGGGAGTGCTGTGGCGAACCAGACCAAGGTATGTTCTCACTTTTGTGTGGTGTTGTTCGTGAGGACAGCAATGCTAACATCCATGTGATGCAGCGCGCGCGCCGCACCCGTACCCCGGAACCCGAGGGAGTGCTCAAGGAGGAGCCGCCGGCCTTGCAGTCTGGCAGCGAGGAAGGCGAGATTGAGGAGGTGTAGGATGCCGCTGGGGCTGAATCAACAAATTCTACGTGATGTTGGTGTCGAAAGGACATTCGAGCTAACATGTTCATTAAGCGCCAATGGTGGACCACGCAGAGAAGTCCAACTTCGACAAGCGAAGATAACAGATACGAAAAGGAGAGGATGCAGAAAGTGGGAATGTAGACTGCTCTAACCCTGGCTTGAGCAGCGCGACCCACGCTGAGACATCCACACAGAAGCCGCGGACTTTGCGGTGGACGAAGTTCATGGCCGTTCGATCGATGGCGTACGTTTCCTTGCCAGCTAGCTCGATGGCTGCAGCATACATGTACTAAGACCGTAATTAGCGTCGGACCAGATTGTCTATCATCAAAATCATTATTCCGAATGGAAGGCTTGCGGATGGTGGTAAAGACTGGCATCTAGTAAGTCTGCACCGTCTACTGACATACAAATGTCATCTCAACCGTCCCCGTAATTTCAAAGCAGACCCTTTTTGTCACCCGTTCATCATGATCTTCGTGATCTCACAGTCGGTACCCGTTTGGTGTACCGAAGTTTTTAGACAGAGCCACAGGCTGCAGCCTTCCTTGCCTCCAATTGATGAAGAGGATGGCGCTCACCATCCCGGCGTATCCCCGGCTCGTCGTCATCATCATCACCCATCGTCCACCGCCTCCGGCCGCTCGTTGTTCGGAGGTTGAGCTCCACGGCTCCCAGGGCTCGAATCGATGCGCCGCTCCACGGCTAAGGATGATCACCTCGTCATCTTCGTCTTCTGGCCCCTCCTCCTGAAGCTGCTCATCGGCACCGCTCTTCAGCACGCGGAGGCGCTTCGTGCCAATGGCACTTACCGCAGGCAGCGAGACTGCTGTTTTCGTCTTGTCAGATGCTACTGGGACGCCTTTTAGGACTCTTCTTCCATGAAGAACTGCGGAGCGGATAGTCAGTATAGACGTGTTGTTTACGACGAGAGTCAGGCAGAAAGTGCCACTTACATAGTTCCCAGCGCCCTTCTGTTCGGTGTCCAGCTGGCTGTGCAGCTTGTTGATACGTGGACGGAACGTGTTCGGATCCCTTCGGAACGTGACGTCCAGGTTCTTCAGGAACTTATTGCAGCCCGTCAACAAGCTCTCGGGTTTGTTGGCCTTGGCTTTGATCGAGGGCTGGCCGTCGAAGACGATGACACGATCGGCGAGGTAGGTGGCCATGATGAAGTCGTGCTCGACGACCATGGCCGTCTTCTTGCTGTGCATGATGAAGCGCTTGATGACTCGCGCGGCGATGATGCGCTGTTCGGAGTCCAGGTACGCGGACGGCTCGTCGATGAGGTAGATATCGGCTGGCATGCCGAGCGCCAAGACGATGGCCACGCGCTGCAATTCACCACCGGACAAGTTCTGCACTTCTTGGTCGATGAAATCGTCCATTTTCAATGGCTTGTAGACGTCGGTCTGGAATTGCGGGGACAGGAAGGCCGTCTTGATTTTCTTGAAGAAGAGCTGGCGCACGGTACCCGTGAACTTGGGTGTAATTTTCTGCGGCTTCATGCTGATGTGCATGGGCGGGATCTTCTGCGTGCCGTCTGGCTTCTCGGCACCGGCCAGCATGCGGCAGAAAGTCGTTTTGCCAGTACCATTCTCACCCATCAAGACGAGAATCTCGGAGTCGGTGAACTCGCCAGGTTCGACGCTGAGATTGAACCCGCCGAGGGTCTTGCTCATCTTTGGGTAGCCGTAAGCGCGAGACCTGTCGATCAGAAACTCTTCACCAGCTTCACCGACGCGGAATTGTAGGCTTTCCTCTCGGAATCGCAGGTTCTCGGTCGGGACGTTGCCGTCGAGAAAGATGTTGATACCTTCGCGCACGGAGAAAGGTGCCGTGACGACACCGTAGACTGCTGGCTTACCGTAGAGCACGCAAATGTAGTCTGACATGTAATCCAAGACCGCCAGATCGTGCTCAACAACGATAACATAGGTACTCGGTCCTAGCAGGCTTCGAATCATGCGGGAGGCCGCGAGACGCTGCTTCACATCCAGGAATGATGACGGCTCGTCGAACATGTACACGTCGGCTTTCTGCACGCAGACCATGGCGATGGCAAAACGTTGCAGCTCACCGCCGGACAGCAAGTCGATGTCACGGTCCCAGACTTGATTCAGCTCAAGCACATCGGCAATCTCCTCCATGCGCTCCTTGCCGACTTGACAGCGTTGCTCCATTTGGAACCCGACGGCGCGGTTGGTGCCCTTGACGGCTTTTGGGATCTGATCAACATACTGAGGCTTCGTGACAGCTTTGAGATCGTCCTCGAGGACTTTGGTGAAGAAGTCTGCAGCGAGTCAGTCACTCGTAAGCATTGTATCGAGAGGGACAGCCTACTCTGCAACTCCGAGCCTCTGAAGTACTTCAATATCTCTTCCCAATCCGGTGGGTTGTCATAGCGTCCCAAGTTTGGCTTCAGCTTCCCGGCCAATATCTTCAACGCGGTACTCTTGCCAATACCGTTGGTGCCCACCAAACCCAGCACCTGCCCAGGCCTTGGCATAGGCAGCCGATGTAGTTTGAAGCTGTTGGCTGAGTAACGGTGGGTGACCTGCGTCTCGAGATTGGTGGGCAAATTGACGATGTTAATGGCATCGAAGGGGCACTTCTTGGGACAGATGCCGCAGCCAATGCACAGCCTCTCGCTGATGAAAGCGATTCGGCTCGTTGGATCCACTTCGATACAAAGCTTGCCAGTTCGTACCACGGGGCAAGACTTCTTGCACTCTTGCCTGGTGTAGCCCAGTCAGCTTGCTGCAGACTTCATCTGGAATTCTGTGCGGTTGTCTCGTGACGCTCCGGTGTTGACGTACTTGCACTTGCGCGGTTTGCATTTATCTGCGTTAACCAGCGCTATACGGGTGAGTTTGTCACCCATCTTGACGTCTGGGAAAGAGGCTTGTCGTGGTCGAGGCGGTGCTTGTGGTGTATTGACAGTCGATTTGGGAAGGCTTCGAGGTGAGTCGTCTCCTGAGGTACCAGACGCAGGAGGGTCTCTCCAGAGTGCTGTACAGTCAACGTGCTACTCAGTACGAGCTCAGGGTACCGTTGGTGGGCGTAGTGAAGAGGGACGACACCAGAGCGACAGTAAATAATGCCAACGCATATGTTCATATTTGATGAGTGGGGTCAAGCGAGGGTGGGGATAAGGACAGATGCCTAAGGCACCAACGCTAGGTCTTGGAACCTCGCTCTCCGAGCGTCTCTTTCCATACTACCTCACTTATCCCACTTCGACACACCACCCATCACCCTCCCACCCCCCGATATTCCCTATCCCGGGGCAGATGAAGCAGTATGGCTTGTGAGTACACTCTCCTCCACTACTGCTGTCCTTTTGCTTGACTCTTCACGTCTCATGTCGCCGACACTGGCCGCCGACTTCGCCATCAGAAGCCTCGAGGTCAACACATATTCCATCGCCATTCGCCCTCGGATTGTTCCTAGGACCCGAGCTCAGGTCGTCAAGGACATCCCGGCAGCGTAGAATCCAGCCAGGTGCATTCCGGGTCGTCGGAGCACGCCTAGCTACCTACAGCCTCTGCGATCGTCACCGCGCCCATGAGCACAATTTACGGTCGGACATTCCATCTCTCGATTTCCTGAGGCGACATATACCGTTAGGACGGGGGACTGGATCGCATGAGCTCGTTGTCGGCTTCTGCAAATTTTCAGCCCACTGCGACAACTCCAGCTCCAGTCATCGTGCTGACTCTCCCCTCTCATAGCTGGCCCGGTACTCCTCCCTACACACATATACCACCCCAACGACATGTCCGTGACGAACGGACACCTCCACGATACGGACTATCACCATGTCGAACCACCTACGCAACGTGCACGCAGCGAGAGCGAGCTGTCAGACCTCAATGACATTCCGCCGCCGCGTAGCGAACCACAAGAGGCTGTACCCTCGGACGACGACGACGCTATTCATGATATGGCTACCTCTGAGATGGACGGAGATGATGATGCACCTGGTGAAGATGACGCGGACTACGACGTCGAGTCTCCGCCGCTGGGGCTGTCTGGCGCAAAGGAACATGACAGATCAACGTCGGAAGATAGCATGAAGCCTGGGAAGCGAAAGTCCGATGCCGACGACGATGAGTTCATGAAGCAGAATCCGGAGCTTTACGGCTTGCGGCGGAGCGTGCGTGAATCCGACCCCGCTTTCACAACTCTTGCGCTGACATTGCTGTCCAAAGGGCCGGGCGCGACCAACCCGCCGAGTGGTACGTGCGCCTTTCACACAGCTCTCACTACATTTAACTGACATCACTTACAGCTGGAAAGCTCCGACGAAGACGGAGATGACGGAGACGAGGTCAACACTGGCAGACGGCGAAAGCGGCAGAAGACTGCCAGTGGCAGACCAGGTATGTGTCACACCCCAACTCCGTCTCGGCGCGGTTATACTGATGGTAAATTGCAGCTTCCTTGCGCGACGGTGCCTCGTTGCAACCCTCCTCGCACAACTCGGACTCAGATCCTGACACATACGGCGGCCAACGCGGCAAGGCTTTCCGCAAGAAACAAAGGCGGATGCTTCAGGTCGCTGCCTCCGAACGCGACACTCCGAACATGGGTGAAGTGCGCTTCTCATCTCGTCGCGGAGCTAAGGTGACCACATACAACGAAGATGACGGGCTCAACTTTAGCGAAGAGGAGACCGATCTGACCCCCGCGTACTACACCACTTACGAGGATGAGGGCCATGCTGTCGACGTCGTTCTCAACCACAGGCTGAGAGAGGGTGTCGGTACGTCTCGAAGCCCGGTGCGATGTATTTGAGCTCCGCTGACACGATGTCTCAGCTCCCACTAGTAACGACAAACACGACTTCGAATTCCATGTAGGTGGTCCTGGTCGTCACGTGCAAAGTCTGCTTGCCGCTGACACCTCAATAGATCAAATGGCAAGGCCTGTCTCACTATCATGCCACTTGGGAGTCGTGGGACACGCTGGCAACCTACAAAGGTTTCCGGCGCCTCGAGAACTACTTCCGCAAGACGGTCAAGCTCGAGCTCAGCTTGACTCAAGATGCAGATGTTGTTGCTGAGGATCGCGAGAAATACAACCTGGACCGCGAGGCATACCTTGATGCGCTGAACGAACACACGCAGGTGGAGCGTGTCATCGGCAGCAGGACGGAGGAAGGCCAGACGCAATACTACGTGAAGTGGAAAGGCCTTTACTACGACTCGTGTACGTGGGAGGATGCGGACCTGGTCAGCAAGCTTGCGCAGTCGGAGATCGACCGGTACCTCGCCCGGATACAAAGCCAACCACAGTCCAACACCAGAGAGTCAAATATCGCCACCCGGACCGATTATAGGCCATTCAGAACGCAGCCTGACTATATCAAAGGCGGACAGCTCCGCGAGTTTCAGATACATGGCGTTAACTTCCTGGCTCACCACTGGTGCAAAGGGAACAACGTCATCCTGGCCGACGAGATGGGCCTCGGAAAGACAGTGCAGACGGTGGCCTTCATGGACTGGATGCGGCACGATCGCGGTCAGCAGGGCCCGTTCATTGTCGTGGTTCCTCTCTCCACTATGCCTGCCTGGGCCGACACTTTCAACCACTGGACCCCGGACGTCAACTACGTCGTCTACAACGGCAACGAGGCGTCACGGAAGATCATCAGAGAGTACGAAATGCTGCACAACGGCAACCCGCGCAAGGTCAAGTTTAATGTCTTGCTCACCACATACGAGTACATCCTTGCCGACGCCCCTTTCCTGTCACAGCTGAAATGGCAGTTCATGGCGGTAGATGAGGCCCACCGCCTGAAGAACCGCGAGTCTCAACTCTACGCTAAGCTCATGGATTTCGGCGCACCAAGCAGGCTGCTTATCACCGGCACGCCCATGCAGAACACGCTCAGCGAGCTGTCCGCGCTGATGGACTTCCTCATGCCCGGTAGGATCAACGTCGACCAGAACATCGACCTCACCTCCGACGATGCAAGCCGGAAGATCTCTGAGCTTACAGATGCAATCTCGCCGTACATGATCCGGCGGACAAAGCAAAAGGTTGAGAGCGATCTACCTCCGAAGACCGAGAAGATCATGCGTGTGGAGCTATCCGATGTCCAGCTGGAATACTACAAGAACATCTTGACCCGCAATTACGCTGCTCTGAACGCTGGCACCAACGCCAAGAAGACATCACTGCTGAACATCATGATGGAGTTGAAGAAGGCCAGTAACCATCCGTTCATGTTCCCGAATGCCGAAGAGCGATTCTTGGAGGGCAAAGACAGCCGTGAAGATCAGTTGAAGGCGCTGGTCTCGACTTCCGGCAAGATGATTGTACTTGACCGCCTACTTGCGAAATGTCGCAAGGAAGGCCACCGTGTCTTGATCTTCAGTCAGATGGTGAAGATGCTTGACATTCTCGGCGACTATTTGCAACTGCGAGGCTACCTTTTCCAGAGACTTGACGGCACAATTGCTGCAGGTGCCAGGCGCAACGCCATCGACCACTTCAACGCGCCTGGTAGCCCGGACTTTTGCTTTCTGCTCTCTACTCGAGCTGGCGGTCTAGGTATCAACCTGATGACTGCGGACACGGTCATACTCTTCGACTCAGACTGGAACCCGCAGGCCGATCTTCAAGCCATGGCTCGCGCCCACCGTATCGGCCAGAAGAACCCGGTCACAATATACCGCTTCGTCTCCAAGGACACCGTCGAGGAGGAGATTCTTGAGCGTGCAAGGAACAAGCTGATGCTGGAGTATATCACGATTCAGCGTGGTGTCACCGACAAGGACGCTCGCGAACTTGGTGATCGGATGGCAAAGATTGGCGCTAGTGCCGCCGAACCCAATTCATCTGACGACATCACCAACATCCTGAAGAAGCGAGGGCAGAAGATGTTTGAGCAGAGCGGCAATCAAGCCCGACTTGAGGCGCTGGATATTGATGCCATGCTTGCTAATGCCGAAGAGCACAAGACGGAGCAACCCGAGGGGATGACGACTGACGGTGGCGAAGACTTCCTGCGTAGCTTCGAGTACACCGATGTCAAGATCGATGTTGGCTGGGACGATATCATCCCGAAGGATCTGCTCGAAAAGGTCAAGGCGGAGGAGCGTAGGAAGCAGGAGGCGGAAGAGACCGAGATGCTGATTGAGCAGAACCAACCTCGGAAGCGTAAGGCTCCTATGGACGAATCTCGGGAGCAGCGGGCCGCGAAGAAGCGGGCTCGCGAACTCACCACCGAGGCTGCGATGGGCGGCGAGTCCGACGAGGAGTCAGATACTGGACGCGATCCTAGGCGTGCGCTCGGAGAAAAAGAATGCCGACTTCTCATAAACGCCTACGAACGCTGGGGTGCATTCGACGAGAGGCCAAATGAGATCATCAAGGCCGCGAGACTTATCGGTCGTGATGTCGAGACTGTCAAGACTACACTTCAGGACATTGTGGACACTGCGGATCGTCTGCTACGCGAGGAGGACGGGCGTCAGGCGACTCTGGAGCGCGAGACCAACAAGGCTGTCACCAAGAAGGACAAGAAGGCCGTACTGTTCGACTTTCGCGGTGTGAAGCGCAACAACGCTGGTACGCTTACAGAGCGGCCGAGGGAGATGCGCATGATACGAGACGAGGTTGAGCGAGCACCGGACTGGCGCAACTTCCGCGTCCCGGAGGCATCAAAACCGGCAATGTACACCGTCGAGTGGGGTGCAAAACAGGACGGCATGCTCATTGTCGGCATGGCCAGGCACGGATTCGGCGCATGGGTGGAGATCCGCGATGATCCGGAGCTCGAACTGCACGATAAGCTCTATCTCGAAGAGCACCGTGTGGCTGCGAAGGAGGAGCGTACGAAGGGCGGCGAAGCATTCCAGGCCAAGTCACCGGGCGCCGTGCATCTTGTGCGCAGGGCTAACTATCTGCTCAGCGTGTTGAAAGATAAGCTCAGTAACGGCACCAACATCGCCGCGCGGAGGGCGCTCGACAACCATCATCGGAACCGCAAATCCTTAGGTCCTGGTCGCCCTGGTACGCCTTCACATGCATCCGGCAGCCCGGCACCCGGCAAGCTGCGACACAGTGAGTCTGACTCGCGTCGTATGCATCAATCCGACATGCGCAATTCTCTCGATGGCCGTCGCCACGCTCCACAAGGCTCACCGAACGGCCTTCTCAAGCATCACTACTCAGAGGAGCGTAGGTCTGGGCATCATCGGAACGGAAGCTCACCAAACAATTCCCGGGTACACGCGCAGATGAACGGCGACGGCAAGCCGTTGTCGGAGGCCGACCGCAAGATCGAAGCCTTCCTGAAACCGATCGATGATCGTTTGCAGCCCTTGCACACCGCATCGAGGAAGAACATCCCGGACGACGACAAGCGGCTCAAGATCATCAAGCAAGGAATCCTGGCTATCGGGAACCACATCAACACGAAGGCTTCGGAGTATGGTGTGCAAGACAAACGAGATCAGATTTGGGAGTTTGTCTCGAGGCATCATTGGCCGCAATCCAAGGTGGAGACTAAGCGTGTGGAGGGCTCGAAGTTGCGGGACATGTTTAAGAAGCTGGGCGGGAAGGACACGACTGGTACGAAGGTTGCGCCGAAGCCAGAGAAGCCTAACGGGCCGCCCACGCCGGCTTCAGCGACTACGAACGGTGCTGCGTCGGTGGTGAAGAGCGAAGTCGTCGTCGAGACTGCTCCGGTGGTGAAGAGCGAGGCTGTGGTCAAGACTGCGCCGGCGGTAAAGAGCGAGGTCGTGGACGAACCTGTTGCTGCTGCTGCTACTCAGGTCCCGGAGCAGCCAGGCGTCAAGAAGGTTTCGCCTGCGCCCGAGGTGAAGCCCGCAATCGAGGTCGGGCAGTCGAATTAGGGGGTCGGTTTTTTTCGAGCATCTTACGGCGCACGGGGGATGGCGTGGAAATGGTCAAGGACAATGATGGCATGCTCTTGGTGGGTTGGGTTAGCGATTGGCGCTATGGACCACAGTGGATGGACTACAGTGGCGGCATCTGCATCGACTGCTATGACAACGCACTCGCAACGAAGCTGGTAAAGGGTCGGAAAAGCATATTACGCCAAGTGTGGAGCATCTGAGGAACGACTGCTTTGAGGATGTACTTTTGCGATGGCAGTGCCTACGGGCAATGTTACGACGGCGGTCCGGCGTGACCACGCTGTTGGGCGTATGGGAGAGCTGCACTGTCATGGGGTGGGTGCTGGATTGAGAACGGGCGTGGGAGTCCAATGAGGGCGGACAAGAGCACAAGTAGCGAGCCGGCTTAGCCAGCTGCTACTTGTTGCGAGGTGTCTGCCCACACGGTTCGAGAGCTACAAGAGGGTACTACAAGTTCGAGGCAGGCGGACAGCAGCGCAAGTAGCGAGCCGGCTTAGCCAGCTGCTGCTTTTCGGTGGGTGTATGCTCGACCAGATCGATGAGTTGAGTAGCACAGCATCTTGGTCACTCCGTTCCAGCTCCCCCTTCCACAAGCTCGGCCTCTCCACCGCCCTCTTCCTCCGCGCTGTCCTGGGCTTCGAAAAAGAAGTCATGGAAAAAGCCCACGCCTGCCTGACCGATGCCGAGGAAACGGCTTCCGAGCACCAGCGCCGCGCCGTCCGCGATCCGTCGAAAGCGCACCAGAGCAAGATCTACAATGCTGGGGCCGAGTACGCGCTGTGTCATGCTGAGAGCCAGTTGATGTCTGCGGTCGTCGCGGTGCTGAATGAGAGTTTGACTGAGAGTTTGAAGGGGTTTTATAAGCTGCGGAAGGCGTTTGCCACGTTGCATGATATTAGTGAGCAGGAAAAGAGGTATCTGGGGCGGACGGGGAGGGGGCCGGGGAGCTCGCAGGTTTCGGTCGTTACGCCGGGGAGTGGGAGGGAGACGCCGGGGATGAGTTCGGGGGTGTTGACGCCGGCTGATTCGGGGGAGGAGGAGGACGAGGATGATTTTGTGGATGCGAAGGAGAGCGGTTCGGCGCCGGGGACGCCTCCGTTCACGCATCAGAGCGGTGCGGTCGAGGGGGATTTTGAGAATCTCTCGCTGCGAGACACAGCTACGAACAGGAGGAATGGCGGCACCCCACCGACCAACACACCCATCGAGCTCGACTCCGCGGCGGCGGAAGCAGACCAAGAAATCGACTTCCGCACCATCACCTCGGACCCCATCGACCTCTTCATCCACTCCGGAACGGCCCTCTGCTTCGGCCTCCTCCAAGTCATCCTCTCCATGATCCCGCCCGCCTTCGCCCGCCTCCTCTCCCTCTTCTCCTTCCGCGGGGACCGCGAAGCCGGACTGCGCATGCTGTGGTCCGCGAGCAAATTCAAGCACAACATCAACGGCGCCATGGCCGGGCTCATCACGCTGGGCTTCTACAACGGCGCGGTGGCCTTCTGCGATATCCTCGGCCGCGGCGCTGTGCCGCACACCCGGCTCCGGAACCTGTTGCGGGAGATGCGGGAGCTTTACCCGGGGTCGAAGTTGTGGCTTCTGGAGGAGGCCCGGATGCTGGGCGCGGATCGGCAGGTGGAGAAGGCGATTGCGATTGTGGACCAGGGGCAGAGTTCGGGGCTCAAACAGGTCAATGCGCTGCGGATGTTCGAGCGCTCGCTGAATTGCATGTATGCGCACCGATACGAGGAGTGCGCGCAGGGGTTCATCGAGTGCGTGGGGATGAACTCGTGGTCGCATGGGATGTACTATTATCTGGCGGGATCGTGTTACGTGGAGTTGTACCGTTTGCATAAGGGGAGCGATGCGAAGCTCGCGGAGGGGTATGCGGCGAAGGCCGAGGAGTATTTGCATGTTGTGCCGCAGCATGTGGGCAAGAAGGGGTTCATGGGGAAGCAGTTGCCGTTCGATACTTTTGTTGGGCGGAAGATCAAGAAGTGGGATTTTAGGGCGGAGAAGTGGGGGTGTAGGATGGTGGATGCGGTGGGGATGAGTCCCGTGGAGGAGATGGCGTATTTTTGGAGTGGATTCCGGAGGAGGAACGTGGAGCAATTGCGGACGTCGCTGGAGCGGTTGGCGTGGTCTGAGGATGTGAAGGCGAATCCGCATTGGGAGCGGGAATCTGCGGACGAGAAAGCTACCTTGGCGATGCTGAGGGCGACGTGTTACCGCTTTCTGGGAGAGATTCCCAAGGCAAAGGCGACGATTACCGAGGGTGTGTTCTCGCATGACTTGGCGGAGGTCAAGGCGTGCGATTTTCCGGATACGTGGTCGTTGCCTGTGGCGCACTATGAGCTCGCGGTCTGCTATTGGGATGAAGCGGGCGGGCAAGACGGGGATCGAGCCACGCTGCAGAAGTGTAGCGACTCGTTGCTGAAGGTTGAGAGGTGGGAGAGTTACGAACTAGAGGCCAGGGTGGGATTGAAGATCACCACGGGTCGCGAAACATTGAGGAAGTGTGGTATCAGTAGCCCTTAGTAAGCGAGTGGCATTCAGTCCTCTCTCCACCGTATAGACCAGTCACCTTTAGCGAAGCTCGGCTCGACGACTTGCCCTTGCACCAAAGCCTCACACTTCCGCGTCACTTTCTGCGGCGCCGCCTCCTCGGCTCCCTGGTCGTGCCCTCTCTTGCCGCGTTTCTTACCATGCTCTTCAGCCGGCGCGTCGACAAGCAGACCGAACGCGACGGCTCGACGAGCAGCGCACTTCACCATCTCCTTCTCCTCCGCTCTCTTCTGCCCCTCGCGCCGCTTCGCTAGCATCTCAGGCGTCTCGTCGATCTTCTCCGCCCAACCTCGCTCGCCACCTACGCTGAAATTGACGTCGCTTTCCGTTTGCGGCGGTCTGACGCGGTCTTTGACTGGTACGCCGGCTACCGTGTCTTCTTCGCTGCCTTCATCTTCTGAAGTCGAGTCTGCCGGGTCATTTCTGGAATCATCACGGTCGACCATGTCTACGGATTTCCACTCGCCCTGATCAGGGATGAAGCGAGCTTTGCGGTTTTTGCGGCGTCCGAAGACTTTCTCTGGGTGCTTCCGGTCGCCTAGCACGGCTGTCTCAAGCTCGCTGAGTGTGATGATGATCCGGGGGTCGCCTTTCTTGGGTTTCTGCTTCAGTGATATTGGGGAAGTTTTGGTAGGGACTTCGTCGTCGGATACTCCGGCAGAGGCTGATAAAATGGCAGGAGGCTGCTGGCCCTGCAGGAGTGCGGTTAAGGCCACTTCGACCCGTTTCTCCAGGCTCTCGGGGGCGGTGCTAGGTTTGGCTCGTTTACATCGATCTGAGCAGTATTTGACGGCTGTGGCGGCAGTTTTCGATGAGTTGGTCCGGCGGGCCCCTGCAACTTCAGTCAGTAGTGCAGAGGCCATCTTGGGAGGAGTCAGCTTTACCTATTACCCTCCCACAAGTATGACAGTATGGCACGCTGTCGCCATGCGTAAGGTAGAGCGGTGGCGGTGTCGCTTGGCTTTTGGTTGGACGACTCCCTGTGTCGGCGGATCAACATCAGGAACGGCTGCATTGTGCATACTGATATTCATGTTACGCACACGAGTCCATCCACGACATGGTTATTACGGCACTTGGTTGGCGGAGAGGGATTCAGCAGGTCGCCTGCTTAGATGCCTTCGAGGGCTCAGGTGGTCTTGATGGGCTATACAGATGGTTCATCAGACGATTCAAACGTGCATGTGAGGTCAATTGGAGTGCGGAAGTCCGACGTCATCACATTGACTTCACGAGACCAGACACATGAACTTTAGGTGCGAAGACAAGTCTGCATAAACCTTTGCGGACACGTTTGCGGTCATGGCCGTCGCCAGTACTGCCTGAGCCTCCAAGATGCTTGCAATACACCAAACCTCACTCCGCGAAGTCAGTGCCTTGGACTTGTAGGGAAGGAGGAGAAACAGGTTAGCACGATCCTGGAATCATCCGGCCTCTGAGACATATCACCCTTCCCCACAACGATGCCCGACATATATGTGCGTTGTTCTTCGTGTTGCAATGACTCCCTCGTCGCTACGCCTGTGCTTCCCAGCGGCGGGTCTTCAAATCCGCAGCCGACGATAAGAGAACGCCACCTAGTGCATTTGCGTTGGTCGAATTTTCCTCAGCCAGGCTCCCCTTGAGCCCCAGCTATCTCAAAGCCCACCGTGCAAATCGAGGGTGAGATACCTGGCACAAGCTCCCTTTTTGCCGCGTCAGACCTCGCGACGTTTTTCCTTTACGTTGGCGTTGGGTGCCTCTCAAGCGTTTAAGGGCCACGGTCAACGTGCCTCGTCTGAGGAATCGTGATCTGTGATGCTCGGTACATGTGATTCTCAGAGATACTGTCAACGGTAATCGTACCAGTGCTCTCCTGCGTGCTGTTCGTCCAGCGGGGCCTTCGCTGTCGACGTCTTTGGCCTTGCGAGGAGCCACAGCACTGTAGAAGCCAGGCTAGCGTTAGCCATATGTCGGGGATGGTGGCTTATCAGCTAGCCGACGCGCATCTGATGAGGTCGCGAGGGGGCTGAAATGTGATGTTCGGCACCATCTCCGGCCCGCTCTCACTCTGCACACGCGCGGTCCATCATCTGCAGTTCCGCCGCACGCACACACTTGACAGCTTCAGACAGAGCTGTGCTGCGTTGTTTGGCGGGAATTGGCGAGCTGAGCCCGTTCGTCTGACGGATTGTCACGTTGTTCGTGTCGCAAGCAAGGACGGCACGGGCTCTGAATAAAGCATTTTATTGGCTGTGAAGCCACACAGCTGCAAGAAATCATAGGCGACCGTTGGGAGTGCAGGTGCGGTGGTGTCGCGTGCCTCGTTGCGTGCGACTCTTCCTTGATGAACAAGAAGGAGACGAGTGCTCGTGTTTTTGTCACCAAACATCTGGCTCCCACGGTCTTGACCTCATCGCCTTCTCTCCTTCAGCCCGGCCAACAAGACGGCTCGGCGCTTCCCGCATCTCGACTCCTATCCGCGCCGTTTTTGACGTGTCTTGTGTGTCAACAAGAAAGGGGGCGATCTCCGAGCATAGGTCTGGGAAGCAGATGGGTGTTGGTGAGCGTAGAGTGAAGTGAGGTGGTGGCAAAGCCTTAGAGGGCGGGATGCATGGGTCACGGTATTTCTGTCTAGCGGTGGTGCTCCTTCATGGCGCCTCTTCAGCGCCAAATCATCAACAGACACCTCTTCAGGATGGTATCACTCAGCGTCCGGATGGCAGGCGACCATTGCACGGCCGCTTTCTGCACGTGACCGGTAAAGATGGTTTCATGTAACAATTTGTGTACCTACTGATTGTTCTACAAGACTTCCATCCGGATCGCTTCTATGAAGTGTACACGTCCACGGCCGAGGATGCTGCGTGCCACCGTGGGCAAGGACCCGCCGGCATGTATGGCGCGGAGACTAGCGAATGCGATAGTCCCATATCCTTGGTCAATGAGACCATGGCTTGGATCGAACATAATCTCAAAGACAAGATAGACTTCGTAATATGGACAGGCGACTCGGCACGACACGACAACGACGAAGACATTCCGCGCAATGCCGCGCAGGTCATTGGCTCCAATGAGATGATGGTGCAGAAAATGTTTGAGGCCTTTGGCAAGCATAATGGTGACGAGAACGACGAAGACCCCAACAATGACTATACGGTTCCGATCATTCCGTCCTTTGGAAACAACGACATTCTGCCTCACAATGTCATGGCAAAGGGACCCAATACTTGGACGCGGACTTACTCCCGGATCTGGAGGCAGTTCATTCCGGAAGCGCAGAAGCACCAGTTCGAGCAAGGCGGCTGGTTCAACGTCGAGGTGATCCCCAACAAGCTAGCAGTCTTCAGCCTCAACACATTGTACTTCGCGGACAACAATGCAGCCGTGGACGGGTGTGCCTCGCCGAGCGAGCCCGGGTATCGACAGCTCGAATGGATGCGGATTCAGTTGCAATTCATGCGTGAGCGCGGTGCCAAGGCCATACTCACTGGCCACCAACCGCCTGTCCGGCAAGACGCCAAGACGCTCTGGGATGAGACGTGCTGGCAGAAGTACACTCTTTGGCTTCGGCAGTATCGCGATGTGATTATCAGTAGCCATTATGGGCACTTCAACTATGACCACTTCTTGCTACAGGACTTTGAGGATTTGGAAGAGGATACGAAACATGGCCGGATGGAGTACTCACTCGGAGATGGCGCTCCCCTCCCTGCGACTGAACACGATGACCTCCATACGTCTGTGTCATCTGACTACTGGCTTGAGCTGCGCCAGACCTGGGCTGATCTACCCAAGCCGCCTAAATCGATGGCATGGCCTGAAGCTGAAAGCAAAGTAGACGTGACCCAGAAGAAGAAGAAATCTGCAGCGAAGAAGGAAAGGCGCAGACAGAAGAAATTCCTTGACAAGATCGGCGGGACTCATGCCGAACGCTTTGCTGCTTCCTTCATCTCAGCGAGTGTAGTACCCAACCTCTTCCCGACTATTCGTGTCTTTGAATACAATATTACTGGTCTGGAGCCAGCCCTAGGTCATGGAACCGCAGATAGACTATCACTCGTTCAGCAAGCGCTACCGGACGAGGAGAGTGACGTGGTCACTCGCAAGAAGGACAAAAAGCACAAATTCAAGATTCCAGACCGGCCGTCAACGTCCGCACCGCCAGGTCCGGCATACTCACCGCAGACTCTGTCCCTATTACGCTACACACAGTACTACGCCAACATCACCCACATCAACAACGACTTCTCCTCCGAAATTGCGTCCAACGTATCGGCTCAAGGCTGGAACGAAGGCAAACACAAAGGCAAGAAGCCGCACAACAAAGACCACGAGCCTCAACCCAAGAAATTCCACTTCAAAATCCAGTACGATACCCGTGATGACGATGTCTACCAGCTGCCGGACCTGACGATGCCGCGGCTCGTGGATCTCGCGAGGAGGATCGGAGACTTCAAGCCGGTAAAAGACGATGAGATGGCAAAACGCGAGGGCGAAGAGCTGCTGTCGGGAGATGTGGATCCACATGGCAAGCAGAAGAAGCATAAGCAGAAGCATGGGAAGCCGGGGAAGCATACTAAGCGGAATATGCCTTGGTATACGTTCATGAGGAGAGCTTTCGTGGAGACGAAGCCGATTGAGGAGATTGAGGAGCAATTTGGTCGTTAACGCGTGTCGCCGTAGAGTACATATATACCCTAGCAATGCGTTATGGCGCTCAAATTTGTTCGTACAAGGAGTTGAATCTCGTGGATCTCAGACCGCTGAAGTCGGGAGTCAGGACTGCTGAGCTGCAATATGCATGCAATGTGCTTGCTGAGCGGGTCAGTCAGCATGTTTGTGGCAGGCTGACGGCATGAACCGTACTTTATCGCCCGATGATGGGTTCTCAACGTTGTGTTGCCTTGTCTTTCATGTTCCTTCCGACTGGTTGTTGTCGTGTTGGTGTCATTTCACTCACTGCAGCTTCACGGTACAGTTATTCTAGAGCTCGGGAGCCCGTTCACGACGCCGTCTTGTTGAGAGCCTCATCACGATGCACGACTGCAGTACATGTAGACTCCGGATGGTTGAGTACGGTCTCCGCTGTGGCGACTATACCGTCGCACGGTACATGTACGTGCAGAGTGAGTGGTGTGAGAATACGGGAAGCTCACTCGCCAAGCTTTCACCACGTCTCACCCTGCATCAACATCACTACTTCATCTCCTTCCACCTCTCCCCTCAAGAAGACATCTTACTTCAAGCTTGACTAACACTTTTCACTTCACGTCGAGAGCAATAATGGTCATCGACAGGAAAGACACAGTGCCCATACCGAATCCCAAAGGTATCACGGGCTCCAACCCCATCTGCAAACCACCTCGCTTACTTCAGCGTGCATAGGATGGCCATTGGTCGGCAACATCACCGATGTCGACGCCGAAGTGCCCATCGCCTCTCTCCAAAATCTGGCAAAGACCTATGGTAAGTCATCATCCTCACTCCTTCCCAAACGAAATGATTGGGTGAACGAGAATTAACGTCCCACAGGCGAGGTCTTCAGCCTCACACTCTTCGGCAAGAAACGCATCTTCATCTCCTCCCAAAAGCTCATGGAAGAAATCTGCGACGAAAAACGCTTCGGCAAACTGGTCTCTGCCGCGCTCGGGGAGCTCCGCAACGGCATCCACGACGGCCTCTTCACCGCGCAGAACGACGAGGAGAATTGGGGCCTCGCGCATCGGATCCTGGTGCCGGCTTTCGGACCGCTGAATATCACCGGCATGTTCGATGATATGAAAGACGTACGTGAGCTGGATTGCAATCCGTTTGAGGGTTTGGCGTTTTGCTGATAGGGGGGTGGTAGATTGCTAGCCAGTTGGTGTTGAAGTGGGCGCGGTATGGAGCTGACTATGTGATTCCGACTACGGATGATTTCACGAGGCTTACGCTGGATACACTGGCGTTGTGTGCGATGAACTATCGGTTCGTCCCCTCTTGTCGGACTGAATGGAAGCGATAGCTAATCGCATGACACAGGTTCAACTCATTCTACAGTGGTGAGTAAGCACGACTCCATAACGAGACATCGACTGACAAACTGGCCCACTCCGCGCAGAGGAAATGCACCCTTTCATCTCGTCGATGGTGAGCTTCCTCAAGCTGGGCGGAGACCGTTCCAGGCGGGCCGCTTTCATGGCGCCCTTCTACCGCGCAGACGACGCGCAGTTTTTCAGCGACATCGAGTACATGCGCACGCTCAGCCAGGAGATCATCGACAAGAGGATCCAACATCCAGAGGACACAAAGGATCTCCTCAACGCCATGCTCTATGGCAAAGACCCTCGAACTGGGAAGTCTCTCTCGCAGGGCACCATCATCGATAACCTCATCACTTTTCTGATCGCTGGACATGAGACGTGAGTGTACTCCAGGTGTAAATATCTAGGACATTGCTAACCCTGCCACTCGATGGCTTTAGATCGAGCGGAGCCCTGAGTTTTTTGTTCTACTACCTGGTGAAGAATCCGGAGGCGTATCGGTAAGCTGAGAACGCGCGTGTTTCCCAAGAGTTGTACTGAAAGCATGTCAGAAAGGCACGAGCGGAAGTTGACGAAGTTGTCGGCACCGAGAGCATCCAGGTACATGCTCTGCAAAAGCTACCGTACATCACTGCATGTCTTCGGGAGACTCTCCGTCTGCAGCCAACCGCACCAGCATTCTCGACCACGCCGCTCTCTCCTCAAGGCGAAGTGATTGGTGGCAAGTATTTTGTCGAGCACGGCCAGCCCATCGCTGCGCTACTATCCCAGATCCATCTTGATCCTGCCGTGTACGGCAGCGACGCCGAAGAGTTCAAGCCGGAGCGCATGCTGGACGAGACTTTCAAACAGCTGCCGCCTGGTGCTTGGAAGCCGTTTGGGAACCGCGCTCGTGGTTGCATCGGCTTTCCGTTTGCTTGGCGTATGTGTTTCCCCAGTACAGTGGCATGCTGTTTGATTGCTGACCCTCTGGGAACGTAGAAGAAATCATGATGGTGACTGCAATGTTACTGCAATACTTCGACTTCGCCCCTCAGGACCAGTCATACAACCTTCAGATCAAGTCGACCTTGACCATCAAGCCTAAGGACTTCTTCATGCGCGCCACGCTTCGAGAAGGCTGGACAGCGACTAAGATTGAGAGGAGCTTGTCAGGCTCAATCCGGACCCCGGCCTCGACGAAGAGTCAACCTGCCGCCACCTCGAAACCAAAGACAGAGGGTCTTCCGCTTTCCGTCCTTTACGGCAGCAATAGTGGCACCTGCGAAGCGTTCGCTCAAACCCTAGCTGCGGATGCTGGAGCAAAAGGTTTCAACGCTACCGTCCAGACTCTGGACTCTGCGAAACAAAGCTTGCCCCCTGGCCAGCCTGTCGTGATCATCACAGCAAGTTACGAAGGCGAGACTTGTGACAACGCAGCACACTTCTACGACTGGCTTCAGAACCTGAATGACGGCGAGCGTATCGAGTCTGACTACGCGGTCTTCGGCTGCGGGCACTCGGACTGGTCGAAGACCTTCCACAAGATCCCGAATAACATCGATGCTCTACTGGAGCAGCACGGCGGGAGTCGGATGTGTGCCCGAGGCAGCGCTGATGCTGCTAAGGGCGACATGATGTCGGCGTTCCAGACTTGGGAGGACGATATCTTCTGGCCTGCCGTGCAGAAGAAGTACGGCGTGAGCGATGCGGATGGGGCTTCCGAGGCGGTCGGCCTTGGCCAAGGTCTCACGATCTCCGTCACGAGCCAGCGCGCTTCGAGGCTGCGCGCGGATGTCTCCGAGGCAAAGGTCGTGGAGACTAGATTGCTCACAGCGCCAGGGGTACCGGAGAAGCGACACATTGAGCTGCAGCTGCCTTCGGAGATGACATATCGAGCGGGTGACTATCTGGCTATTCTCCCGCTGAACCCGACGGAGACTGTGCACCGGGTGCTCTCAAGGTAGCGTACCGAGAACTCAGATTGACGTCGGCGCTAACGTGCATCAGGTTCTCCTTGGCATGGGACGCCCTGCTACAGATCGACAGCAAGAGCAACACGACGCTGCCGACCGAGCACCCCATCAGCGCCTTCGATCTCTTCTCCGCCTATCTCGAACTAAGCCAACCAGCCACAAAGCGCAGCATAAGCATGCTCATCGAGGCCAGCAAAGAACCCCAAACCAAACAAACCCTCCAAAACCTTCTCGAAACCGACTTCGACGCCCAGATAACCCAACGCCGCGTCTCCCTCCTCACCCTCCTAGAACGCCACCCCACCATCGACCTCCCACTCTCCGCCTTCGTCGCCTCCCAGATGTCCATGCGCGTCCGCCAATACAGCATCTCCTCCTCGCCGCTCGGGGACCCCCGCCGCGCCACCCTCACCTACGCCGTCCTCGACGCCGAGGCCCTCAGCGGGCACGGCCGCCACGTCGGCGTCGCTTCCTGGTACCTCTCGCACCTCAAGCCGGGGGATATCGTGCACGTGGCGGTGAAAGCCAGCCATCAGGCTTTTCATCTGCCGGTCGATAGTGGAGTCCCGGTTCTCATGTTCTGCGCGGGGACCGGGTTGGCGCCGTTCCGGTCGTTTGTGCAGGAGCGAGCGGCGCAGATTGGGGCGGGGAGGAAATTGGCGCCGGCGCATCTTTACTATGGTTGTCGGCATCCGGATCGGGACTCGTTGTATGCGGACGAGTTGGCAAGATGGGAGAAGATGGAGGCGGTGACGCTGCATTATGCTTACAGTCAGGCTCCGGAGCGGAGTCACGGTTACAAGCATATCGACGAGGCTATGCGGGCGGACGGGCAGCTGTTGCTCGATTTGTGGGACGCGGACGCTAGGGTGTGAGTACTCTTCCACCACCGAAGCGATCGCTAGACCGCTTTACTGACCGCTGTGTTGTGTAGTTTCGTCTGCGGCTCCCGCGACGTCGGAGACAGCGTCAAGAACGTCTGCATGGATCTCGCGAAGGACTGGGCTCGACAGCGCGGGAAGGAACCCAGCGATGAGAGGGCCAATGAGTGGTTTGACAGCGTACGGAACGAGCGCTTTAGCACGGATGTCTTTGCGTAGAGGGTCTTGGGGTTTGCTGAGGCTGAGTGGATGAACGACAGTCGATAGACAGGAGTCTGGAGTGTACTGCTGCTGGCTGGGTAGAAGAGCAGGCTACCTGCATGCTCACTTCGGACGAAGTATATCACGCGGGACGGAGAGCAGATGATACAGGCAACGACGTTACCATATGCCGCACTACTGCACCATACGCTCAGGTTGCCTGATCACTCTTGCCATGATGCCCTGTCCAAATCCTCTGACCAACAGGATCGAAACGTCCGACCCACGCCGAGAGGGTCTGTGCAACAGTATACAAACGCAAAGCTTTCAATGCTATCACCGCCAAAGTACACTTTTACCCGCTCGGCAACATACCACATTAGTGTCACAACAGATAGTAATAACGAAACATGATCCTCTAACTTCCGAGCCCAGTTCCATTTGCCCTCCATATCCTCTGTCTGCTGTACGTATACAGCCTTGTGGATCTTCCCATAGCATACAGTCTATCAAAGCCCCGTCGCATGCATCTTCAGATAGTCGGCCTTCTCCCCGAGCGAGACAATGCTTCATCCCCTCCCCCCCCCTTCTCCCCGAGCGAGCAGCTGCGCTCCATCTCATTGCGTTCGTAGTCGGTAAGGCGATAGTATCCGGTCAGTGGCATCCAAGCACGTATCGCTGATGCTGATTGGTAGTGTTGGGTGAGAACAGTGCAGCTTTCGCCAGCACTTGTTCTGCTGTGGTAGCGCTGATGTGTGCAGGCCGGCACTTGCGTGGAAGTAGTATGTGGTGCGCACGATGTGCATGCCAATGTTGAGCTATGTGAGGTGGTAATGTGGTGTTGTACGTCGATCTCCGCAAATCGGCGCTCACAAGGCGTAAGGGTTCAACGACCGGATCGTCAAGCACCTGCATCACAAGTCAGTCATCTGCTCACATACTCATGACCTAGCACGGACGGGGAGGAAGCGGCAAACATACGGCGGGCTCTTCGTCATATCCGTCGTCAAAAGCACCGGCACCGCCATCATCTCCCTGACTTCCTGAATGCAATGGCTCCCCTCCTCCCTCAGTATAAACAAGCCCGTGTACTTCTCCTTATTCGTCATCTTCGCCTCCGCGCTCGAGGCATTCTGCAGGATCCTCGAGTCCGACTTCGAGCGCTGCGGTGCGAGCCCGTTCCGCGTAGGCGATGGCGGGCCAGACTGCGTTGCGCGGTCACCGTTCAGTGCCACACCGGCATTGTGGTGGTTGGTCGCTTCAGACGCGGTATCGTCGTCGTCGTCGAACAGCGCGTCCACGTCGTTCGTGTCAATGCTGCCCGTGTTCGTAGCCTTCCGGTCGGCCTCGGCATGACGTGGGGTCATACTGCCCATACCGCGATGACCGCCTCTCGTCTGCTGCTGTTGCTGTTGCTGTTGCTGTTGCTGTTGCTGCTGCGGCGGCTTCTCGTCATCCGGCACGAAAGCCGAGCTCGGTACACCCTTTTCCCAGTAGAGCTCTAGCAGCCTGGTGTTCTTGTCGAACTCCGCTTTCTTCAACGGCAGCTGATCGCAATGCACACGCTTCTCGAATCCGTAGTCCGGGATCAGGACATCAAACGCAGACTCGTACACGCAGACCACGATGCCGACGGATATGAGTTCGCCGCCTTGCTCCTCGGACAAGCGGTTCATGATGCGGCAGGACTCGATGTGCACCGACTGCTCCTGCGCGGCATGAGCGGAGTCCTTCTTCGTGTTGCACGTCTCAGCCGTCTTGGCGAGGCTCTCGAGGTCCTCGGTGAACTCAATAGCGCCATTCGAAAGAGCAGACTCGAGTTGGCGTTGCACAATTATATCGGCGTAGCGGCGCGAAGGGTTGGTGAAGTGCGTGTAGAGCGGTAGGTTGAGTGCGTAGTGCGATAGGAACTCATCCGGGATCTTGCCCGGGACGAAGTATTTCGCGCGCATCATGGCTTTGATGACCAGAGTCTCCATCCCCATGCGCACGTCATCATCCTCGATGCGGAACAGGCTGTTTTGCAGCGCCGCAGAGCTGGAGATGTCAACTTCAATACCGATGTTGCTCATACGGTCCGCGAAAGTCTGCAAGCGCCTAGGGTTCGGGTTCGCCTGTCTGCGGAGCAGAGCACGATCCGGCATAGCCTGGAAGATCTTCTCCGCGACCACAGCATTGGTTTTGTTACTGAGCTCCTCGATCATCTCGTGGCTTGGGCTGCTGTCGAAGATGTTCGACTCCACCGGTACGTTCTCGTCGTCTAGCTGGTAAAACAATCGCAAAGGCGGCACGACGGCCTCTTCTCCTCCAAAGCGTGCCTGGCGGAACTTCTGCGTGACGTTGTGCAGCATCAGGATCTGCTTCGTGCGCTCCTCGTTCAAGGAAGAAGCGTTCCCGTTGATAACAGCATCCACCTCTTCGTACGTGAGCTTGCCGTCGCTTTTGATGATGCCCTTGCCAACCCAGGTATCTTCGTCGAGTACGCGGCCGGTAGCAGCATTGACCTTGAAGACAACGGAGAGAGTATAGCGCTCCTCGCCCGGGCTGAGACAGCAAACTTCTTGCGACAGCTTCGGCGGGAGCATGTTGACGGTTCTATTCATCAAGTAGACGCCCGTGCCGCGCTTCTTCGCCTCGCGATCTACCAACGAGTTGGGCTTGACGAAGTGAGCAACGTCCGCGACGTGGATGCCGACTTCGACGATACCGTCACCAAGGTCCTTGAAGTGCAGAGCATCATCGAGCTCCTTGCTGCCGTTCGGGTCGATGGTGAAGGTCTTATCCTCACGGAAGTCCCGGCGTCCCTCGAGCGCGGCCTCACCGTCGTTCGCGACTGACCAGTCATCGTAGCCGACGTTCTTCGTCACAGCGTCCGAGAAGTCGTCTGGGCCAAAATTGTTGTCGCGCAGAAGAGCATCAGTCTCCACCTTCAGGTCACCGGCCTCTCCCAGCTGCTCAACCAGGGTACCAAACGGGTGCAGTGACGTGATCGGCCAGCGCTTGATGCACGCAACGAAGATCTTGGTGCTGTACTCCTGGTGGCGGTCGACGAAGTCTTTGGGAGCTTGCTCGGTTGGGATGGCAATCAGCGGCACACGCTTGTCGGTGGGCTTGAACCACACAATCTTCGGGCGCTCCTGAGGGCGCTCGGGTCGGGCGTTACCGCCCTCACGTTCGCGACGCTCAGCTTCTTGCTTCTCCTTGGTAGCTTGACTGCTGGGGCGCAGCAGGCCAAGCGACCCGGAGAACATCTGACCGGCGATGCGCTCGATGACCGCCACGACGTGACCGGCATAAAGCGGCTTCTGCTCATCGTTGATCTCGTCTTCTTCCATCAAAAGCAGACTCTGTCCCTCGACCTCAACATCGTCGTTCTTCTTCTGCGTGGGACGCTGCTTCAAGCTACCTCGTCGGCGCAGACCTGTGTCCTGCGAAGATTCCGGGGCTGTCGTCGCATCATTGACCGCCGTGATGCTGCCACTACGCTGGTCGGTCGCGTCCTTGCGCTTCTTCTTCTCTTCCTTTTCGCGCTTCTGCGACCATACCTCATCAACGTCAAGGAGCTCGACAGCTACTAGGTCGCCCTCAAGCGCACGGTTACGATCCTTGCTGCCACAGATGAAGATGTCAGCGTCGAGGTCGGTGGTAGTGACGTAAGCGTCGCTGCGGTTCTTCTTGTTGACGCGGAGAATTCCGGCAACGAGCTGTCCGTCGGCGAGTAGAGCAGGCAGTGTGGCCTGCGGAAGGTAAGGGGTGAACAGCGTCTTGCGCTGTTGCTGTTGCTGGCCTGGGAAGTTTGGTCCGTTGTGCTGACCTGTAAGCTGATTGACGCTCGTCGGCTGAATGCCAGCTTGCTGGTATGCCTGCAGCTGTGCGAGCTGGAGGGCGTTGAGAGGCTGCCCGGCGAACATGGCAGCCGGCTGCTGCACAAGTACTTGACCCTGTGGCAGCTGCATAAGCTGTGGCTGTGGCTGATACTGAAAGCTACTAAGGCTGCTCATCGAGCCGGCGTGGACTGATCCGCGCTGGCGATGGGTGGGTTGAAATGGCTGCGCGGTGGTATGCTGATTCATCTGGAAGTTGCCGAAGTTTTGGTCTTGCGGCTCGTTGATAGTGGGTGTCTGAATGTTATTGACGCTCTGCTGACGCCAGTTGCCCTCGAAGTTGCGAGAGCCGGTGCGACCGTGACCTTGGCTGCCACGCCGACCGAGATCGCCGTTGCTCCCGCCTGCATCATTTGCGGTCTGGATGGGGGGAAACTGGAAGCCAGTGGGACCACCGCGAGAGCTTGCGCTCATGCCGCGACCAGTGCCGATAGCCATAGACTGGCTACGACCATGCCCTCTACCGCCAAAGCCCCCCCTAGAGGCCGTCGCGGATTGAGGCGTGTGCAAGGTGTCCATGTGAGTTTGTCCTTGCGCTGGACTCACCGAACGATTGCTCGTTGACGGCGAAGCACCACCAGCACCCGGGAGAGGGAACTGGAAGCCACTAGTCTTCCGTTTCGCCTCCGCAAGCTCGGCAGCTTTCTTTGCTTCCGGAAGTGCAAGCGAGTGCCTGCGTGCATGTCCACTTCCTGCTGCACCACCACCACGGCCACCGCGTGGTGCGTTGTTCTCGTTTCTGTTTTGACCTTGGCTCTGCGAAAAATCGAAGTTGCCGAATCCAGACCCGGAAGCGCCGCTTGAGGGAGCCGGAGGTGGTCCCATGCTGGTCATGCCCATGCCCATGTTTGGCATGGCACTCTGGTTGCGGCGATGTGCTGAGGCGCCCGCCATGCCACTAGTCATGGGGATGCCGAGCTGCTGCTGGCCACCCATAGCGCCCATAGGCTGTTGCTGAAATTGGAAGGCGTTCTGGTTGGGAGATAGATTCATACTCTGCATTTGACCTTGCATCTGGCCTTGCATCTGCTGGTATGGCGTGGGCAGTTGTTGCTGCTGAGGTATCATGCCCATGTTGACATATTGTTGGTGTGTGGCGGCGATTTGCTGCTGTTGCGCTTGCAGCATCTCGATCTGCTGTGCGAGAGCAAGCTGCTCCACTGCAAGGATGAACCAAAGTCAGTTTGAAATGAAACAGGAGGGCACGTGCTCAGCTCTCGGTGTGGTACGAAAGGACAAGTACGTACTCATCAAAGGAGTCATCTCCGACGGACTGCGACGATGCGCGATGTGCAGACGGCGTGCAGCAGCGCCCTGTTGACCCTGCCCATTTTGGCCGGGAGCCTGGGAATTGGGGTCGAAATTGAGCTGCTGATTGGGCTGCATCTTTACTGAACAGTGAGGTGGGAAGCCTGGGATAGGCTGGCGTACGGCGGTGAGCGATCACAGCCTTGTCGAGTGTGTATGTGTGTGTGTGTGGGAGTGATTGGAACACGGCCGGGGTGATGCTGATGGGACGTATGCCTTATCCTCGAGGTTCGGTGTCACGGGATTGAGCTCGACGAGTGGTCGATCCGTCAACAGCGTGGTGAAGTCTCGTGAGCGTTCAAGTATGCTTATGTGTGGGTTTGCGTGGTGCGGTCGGTGTTGGTGTTTTGCGGCGTTTCGAGGGAGGTAAAGATCGAGGACTGGCAGGCAAAGGCCAGTGGACTGGCAAGCTCGAGTGCGTGCGAGGGTGAAGGACGAGACGGCGGGTCTCAAAGTATGGCCAAGAGCGGACAATGAGTGATGGAAGTAGCGGGGGTCGAACGTTGCTCGGGGAAAGAGGGAGTACGGGGGCAATGAGGTGTGATATGGGGTGTGATGGAGTGGGAGAGGAGAAGATGGTGATGATGCGGGATACCGGGAGAGCTTGGGCGGCGGCGGCGGACGGCTGACGGTTGACGGCTGTACCCGGAGCTGTCGGCGGCACCGGCAGCTGCCGTGCCATCCGTGTTTGATTTCATTCATGTCTCACTGTCAACAAAGGGCTGATGATGATGAGAAGGAGGGAACACGTCCGCGTACATGTGCCTTCGCTGATTTCGCGGCGAGGAGAGTCGTCATGTCATAGTCGCCCTCATGCTGACATTGAGCCCGATACCAAGGACTACCTCACAATAATATCGAATACAGGTGCAACGAATGTTAGGTATGATCAACCCAGCAGCCAATGCCCAATCTTCCCGTACCACGTCGTCGGCACAACCTCCTCAAAGTACATCTCATCAATCTCCGTCCGCCCCGTATCAAGGTCCGCTTCTATCGCCTTCACGAACTTCGTCCGGAAGACCAACTTGTGCCCAACGTACAGCACAACAAACAAAATCAAGCTCACATACGCCACAAAGAAGTTGCTCGTGCTCCACGGCATGAACGACGTAAACCCCTGTGTCAAGATGATGAGGATGTTGAAGCCGACGCCATACCAAGTGAACCACGGCTGACCCATCGCCTTGTACGGCAGCGTGTCGCGACTGACGCCCCGGGCTTCCAGCGCGCGCATGAAGGCAATGTGCGCGATGCCGATGCAGGTCCAGCTGATGAAGCCCGCGACGCCGGTAATGTTAACTAACCAGTTGAAGACTGTGCCGCCGGAGCTGGACTCGTTCATGAAGCCCAGAAGTCCGAACGCGGATGTGAAGGCCACTGCAACGTAGGGTACGCCTCCATTCGTCGTCAAGGTGAGGGCTCTAGGTGCGAATCTTTCATTCGCCAGATCGACTAGGATACGGGAACCGGAGTAGACGTTCGAGTTCGCTGCGCTGAGCACGACGGTCAAGAGGACGGCGTTGATCAAGCTCGGTAGTACCGGGACGCCGGCGAGCTTTGCAGCGATGACGAACGGCGACGATGCAGCGTCAGTAGTGCCGTTCAGTAGATCCTGATTGTCGTAGGGCACCAGCAAGCCGATAAAGAAGATAGCGCCCACGAAGAAGAGCAGAATGCGATAGAAAGTCTTCTTGATGGCGGCGGGAACCGTCTTGCGAGGATTCATCGTCTCGCCCGCTGCAATTGCAACAAGTTCTGTGCCCTGGTACGAAAAGCCGGCTTGGATCAGGACAGCCCAGAAGCCCACAAATTTGGCCAAGGACGGGTTGTTCTCCACGATATGTTCCGCAAACGCGCCAGGACGGTTCCATGTGTGGAAGCCGAGGTAGCCGTTCTGTCCGGCGCCGGCGTCGATGCAGATGCCGAAGATGAGGAAACCGACAACAGTCAAGACTTTGATTGACGCGAAGTAGAACTCGACCTCGCCGTAGAAGGACACGGGTAGAAAATTGATGGCGGTGATGACGGCCCAGAAGACGCCGATGAAGATGCCGATGTTGAGGTCTGGCGACCAGTACTGCAAAGCGAAGCACTATTAGCAATGCGATCTCCCACGTAACGCACGCAGTAATCAGTCTTACCTGTATGATAAGACCAGATGCCGTGAGCTCGAGAGCGAAAGTGATTGCCCACCTAACGAGCAAAATCAGCAACAGCGCAGGTGATGCGTGAGGACGCAGCACTCACGAAAACCAATATATCCACCCCATCGCAAACCCCAGACTCGGATCAACGAACCTAGCGGCGTAGGCAGTGAAAGCTCCCGAGATAGGGATATACGTCGCCATCTCTCCCAACGCAACCATGACCGAGTACACCAGCGTCCCCACGAACGCATACGCGATAAGAGCTCCAGCAGGCCCAGCATTAGCAAGAGCACCGCCGCTGCCGATGAAGAGACCGGTACCGATCGTGCCGCCGATGGCTATCATCTGCAGGTGGCGGGACTGCAGGCGTCGTTGGAGGTGGACTGTGGTGCCGATCTCGGGCTCGGCTTTCTCGACATCGTGAGTCGAGGCCGGCTTGGGCGAGTGAGAGGACTCGAGGGGCTTCGCGACTGTGGCGTTGGCTCGCTCCTTGGTTTCCATGTTGTTGGGTGGCGATCCGTTCATCACGGCCTAGTGAAACGTGGGCAGGCGGTGCGATGGGAGTTGTGACTCGAGTTGACGAAGGAGTAGGCGCTCCTGCGTCGATTCCTTTGGACGTTCGTGGCTCGCGACTTTCTCGATTGAATGATCAGTGAAGCGCGACACAGTTCGAGACACGTGAACACAACCAGCGTAAAATAAACCTACCGCGCCGCGACGAGCGGGACTATATGTACGTAACAGCCCCATCGTATCCATCGCCCAACACTCGAGTCGTTGGTGTCTCACTGGCGCAAAAGACTCATCTGCTGGGACGTGGGTTGCAAATTTGTGCATGAGAGAAGCCGAGCGCCGCCGGGATCGCGGCTTGGCTGCTCACAGAGGAAGCGCTTGCACCCGCGTTGGAGGCCGTTTTGTCGTTCGTAGGGCGTAGTCGGAAGTCAGAAATGACATGAGCCCACTGTTTGGCGTCAAAAGGGGACTGGTGTACGGACCGTTGGCCATGTGTACACAACCGCCAACCGACTTTGTAGTTACGAGTTTCGAGCTGCGAGTTGCTAAGAAATAACTACTACTACGCTACGGTTGCCTTTAACGCCTCTTAACCGCTAGGGTAATTGTAGCGTAGTACTACTACTACTATTACTAGCGTTACGCTAGCACTGCCGCCTCGCTGCTACCTCGTAGTTAGCCTCGCTAGGCTGCTATAGCAACTCGAAGAATAAGATATAATAGCAGTAGCGCGTAAGGTCTATAATAGTAATTATTATAATAGCACCTTTAAGGTATCTATATCGAAATACGTTATAGAAGTATAATAGCGACCTTTATAATAGTATAATAGTAGCCTTAATAATAGCACTATTTAATTTATTACGCTTCTTTAGTACTATTACTAACTATCTTCTACTTCCTTTAGTTTAGTTCTTACTACGAGTTACTACGAATCTATAGCGAGTTACTACGAATCTACTACGAGTTTACTACGAATCTAATTCTTCTGCTAGTTAGAAAGCTTTTGCGACTATTTACCTGCGACAATACTATTATTATAGCTAATCTAGACGATATTAATATCGATAACCTCGTTAACGAAGTCGCAGAGTTCGCTAATAGCCTACTACTACCTCGTATATAGTAGCAGCAACTACTATAGCCTTTACTATCTCCTCCTCCTCTACTGCCTCCTCTACTGCCCTCTTACGCTCGCTGCCTTGCCTCCGCTACCTCTGTTATAGCGCAAATCTGCGCTAACGCGCGTCTAGCAGCAGTTTAAAAGCTAGCAGCAGCTTATAAGAGCGTATATAATATGCCCTCCTCCTCCTCCTTAGCGTCGACCTTGTCCCCCCCCTCCCTAAAGCCTGCTGCCTCGCTAGCTGCCTCGCTAGCTGCCTCGCTAGCCGCTTCGCTAACTGCCTCGCAGAGGGCCTCGCCTGCTACCTCGCTAGCTATCTCGCTAGCTGCCTCGCTAGCTATCTTACTAGCTGCTTCGCTAACTGCCTCGCAGAGGGCCTCGCTAGCTGCCTCGCAAGCTGCGCCTACTTAGCTATCGCTAGTCGTTAGGCTACTAATCTGCGCTAATACTTAAGCCTCTCGCTACGCGCCTCGTCGCAACTAGAACGCTGCGAGCTACGATCTGCGCCTTAGCGATGCAGCTGCGCATAGCGAGTAGTAGGAGTTGTCTATAGCCTCGTTTATATAAGAACCTATAAAGTTAAAGAAGAGGTAGTAGCATATTAGGCGGATACTCTTCTCTGCCGCTAGGGTTATAGCTCGCGAGCTATATAAGAGATATAAGGATATAGGTACGTAGTACGTAGTATATATAGCAGCAGAGAAGGCTACGTTAGGGAATCTAGCGGTTGCGTAGTATACTTAGTGCCTGCTAACGAACCGACGTTATAGCGTAAATCTCGCGTAGGGCGAGGCTAAAGGCGAGGCTAGCAGCGAGGCTAGCAGCGAGGCTTATAGCGAGTTAAATTAAGACGAGATTATTGCTTTGCAGCAGGAGGTAGCTAATCTACGTTAGCGCATAGCTGCCCTTAAGCAGAGGTAGATAGCATTAGGTACGACACTGCGGCTTCTTACTACGCTATCTTACTCTCTCTTCGTCTCTTACTACTAC
>JASUXV010000028.1:0-42540 GCA_030411845.1 Friedmanniomyces endolithicus
AAGAGCTAATAATAGATAAGGAGTCTAAGAATTAAGCATTAAAGGCTTAACTTTAGCAGAGGCTTAGCTTTAGTAAGGGCTTAGCTTTAGTAAGGGCTTATAATAGGTTAGGAGCCTTAATATTCTTTAGCTTTATATAGTCTTAATAATAATAATAATAAGAATAGCTAGCTTTATATAGTCTATATATTAATAATAGCTATATTATAATAATAAGATGCCTTTAGGTCCCTTATAATACTCTATAAGCTTAGTTACCTTAGGTTTAGGAAGGCAGATCTATAGGAACTTTAAAACTAATGCCTATACTTTAATAATTTTCTATATAATACTTTAAGACATTCTGCTACTTTTAATAATAGTATCTTAAGGAAATAGGACCTAACTTAGAATATATAATTGTCCTAATAAATATTAGACTAGTATTTCCTAAAGAATATAAGGTAGGTTTCCTAAAGAATATAGGTTAAGTTCTTAAATTCTAGACCCTAACTCTTACTACCTACTATAGAATATAAGGCACATTCTTTACAGGATAGTAGTTAGGGAGGCTAAAATACCTACTATAGAATATAAGGCACATTCTTTACAGGATAGTAGTTAGGGAGGCTAAAATTAGAAATATCTTTTACTAAAGGTAAAAAATAACTAGCTTCTAAATCGTCTTATAAGCCTATTTAAACGCGATTTAGAAAAAGTGTTTTGCTAGTATAACCTAGTTGCTCTAAGGCGCTGTTTTGTAGGGCGTTTAAATAGATTTTCTAGGGTATTAATTAATATAAGTAAGGCAAAGTAAGGTAACAAAAAGACGCTGCACTAGCTCCGCTAGGGCAGCTGTCCTACATAGTCCTAAACTTAGATAGGACGTTAATAGAACAAACAAACAAACAAACAAAACTGCGTAGTCGGATAGCTGCAAAAACTAATTATCTAAAACCGCGGTTCCTCTCGTACTAAGCGGTATTACTATTAGGACGATAGTTATTAGTAGGGTAAAATTATCCTGTCTCACGACAGTCTAAACCCAGCTCACGTTCCCTATTAGTGACTCTACTACGTCTGCGTCTATGAACAGTAGTGTGGGAAATTGACTCCACTACGTCTGCGCCCATAAACAGCGTTGTGGGGTCGGCCTAGTCGGGTTCTAGATAGTCGGGTTCAATTTGGAATGCTGTTTAACAATGGAAAGCTTAACAGTAACAATGAAGAGCACAACATGAGGGTTAAGGTCCGAGCAGATGCAGTTGATGGAAGTTGCAGTCTCCCCCTGTCTCAGAAATCTTGGGTATCAATGACGAGTCCACGTCTCGAGCGCAAGAACGCTTGGCCACGCACGCTCCGTTCAAAACGCCGCATGCTGCAAGTACTAAATGTACACAAGGAAGCCTCGGCTCTCACATGACCGTACACTTCTCCTCCGCATCCCTCACCCCGGCCGCCTGCTGGTTTGGCCTCGTAATTCCAGGTGATGCGGGTGTTGGACCGGATAGCATGCCACTCCCATATGTCCCGGGCATCACTCTACTAGATCCAGGACCAGCGCTTGGACCAGCTGACACACTCGTCTGGCTTCCCATCCTGCCTGGTCCAGACTGGTCACCGGCGGGCGTCTGTGTCTGTCTGCGTCCCGAACCTACACCAGTCCCAGCTCCAGCGCTGGTAGCGTTGTTGTTCGTCCTGGAGCCTCGTTGCTGACCGCGCAATGTGTCGTACGCACTCGGAGGGTTACCCTGCCGTAATGGCTGCTGGGTCCCAGGCCGATAGGGCCGGTCACTGCGAGACTGTTCGTAAGAGGGCGGGGCGTCTGCATCCCCTCCATCACCTGTATCGACCGGTCTGTTCACGGACGGTCGTCCATGAGAAGGCGCAGCCGTATTGCGCCCGATTGGGATGTTACTCGTATTACCTGATCGTCTAGGCGGGATAGGAGGCCGAGCGCCCTCTGTCGGTGAGTTCTCGGTGGATAGGAAGCGCTCAGAGAGCTCTTGTTCGCGGCGCCGGCGTTGCTCAGATTGGCGTTGTTCGTCTTCTTCTTCTTCTTGGAGTTGCAAGGCAAGCGCGAGATCGTGATCTTGTTGCTCGCTGGCACTGCGCTGTTGAGCTGGCTCAGCTGGAGGCTTAGCTGATGATGCATACGGCTGTGCGGCAGTTGCGAGTGCTGTCGCACTATGCTGCGGACGTGGCCCGGGTAACGGGGGCGCCGGCGACCGCTCATCCACGTTGGATCGAGTCTGCCCTCCCCTCCGTGGCTGCACCGTTTCCCAGCATGCCTCACCGCCCGCCGAGACGCCTGAGGTCAGCCCGACGTCTTGTCCATGACTCACTGCCCTGAAGTCGCCACTGAACATCTCGCTCGCCGCCCCATGGACATCCACCAAGCTCTCCCACACGATCTCGTCATGACTTTCGTACCCAGCGTCCGTGACTAAGGTCATGAGGGCGCCATGTCTGGGCTCCCTATAGATCGTGCTGAAGTGATCGTTCCGGAACAAGATCGCCATCTGGCCCGGTTGTAAGCTCGCGGAGATCGCCTCGAGACCGTAGTCCGTGAGTTGTGTCGACCACGTGGTAAGGAAAGTGCGAATTGTCCGGATATCGTGCAGGGTCTGCTGCTCCGCGGCCGTTAGGCCGCCTTGACGGGATTTCTCTGTCAGCTCTGGCTCCAGGAACTGCATGTTTTGCGCTTCTTCAAACGTCTGCGCGGAGCGCTCAAACGCCGCATATGCTTCCGTTCCACGAGGTGCCGTCCAACCGTGTATCAGCGGCACGCTGAACGTGCTGTACAATCGCATCTCCTTCGTCTCCTCGAAGCAGCCCACTGCTAACGGCGCCCTTTTCGCCGGATGTAAGGCGGCGTCACCCGGCGGCGTGATGTCCAGAGAGCCGAGTTGGACGCTGGCCGGCGGGACGAAACGGGGGTTGACGTTCATGCCGGTGTGCAATGCAAGGAGAAACGCGTACAGTTCGCCGACGTCGGGAAGTTCTGACGCCGTGTCGCCTCGGCGGCCGGACATCAATTCGTCGAAGACGGCATCTAGGAGAAGGCCTAGGCTGACTTGCTCGCGTGACCGAAGGGTCTCCACCAGCGCGGTGTCGAGATCTCGGGGTGTCGTCAGGATGAGTGCGTTGACCAGCGCGAGGAGAGGACACGGTCCGTTGGCGTTCTGGGTCAGGATCGGAGAGCGCCGCATCGAGCGGAGGGAGGAGTCCAGCCAACTGACGTGCTTGATCTGATAGTGCTCGCTTCGTTGCCGATGTGCGTGGCTGCCGGATGTCTCTGGCGCAACGTCGGCGGAGCGGGAAGGTAGATGTACGTTCGATCGCATCGGCGCGCTGGACGCCTGATGCGAAGGTGGGTCGTCGGACTCGATGAGAGAGGTGGAGGCGATACCCTTCGGAGGCGGACCCGGTGGAGGTGCGTGCGATGACGCCGGCGCCCTAAGTGGTGGGGGTGGTGATGGTTTCCGCTCTTGCCGGGCTTGCTCGTGTGACGACGTCTGCCAAGGATTGCCGGTAGGGGACCGTTGGCCGTGCAAGTGGTCCGGCTCATCAGAGTCCGACAGCGACATTCCGCCCTGCTGCGGTACAGAGAGTATGTCTGCTGTCTCAAAGGGCTTCAGAGCGGGCCTTTGTTGCAGATGCTAGCCCAACGATAGCTTGCTGAGCTCATCCGCCGGTGTCCTCGGCGCAGTCGACATCTCCTCTGGTGGAGCAGGCGGCGCACTCGTCGGTGGCGGCGGCTGCACGTTTTGCCAGGCATCTCGACCCGGTTCTGGTGTCCAGCCATTATGCTGCCGATACGGATTGTTGCTCACTGGCTGCCCGGACGTTAGCGCGCCATCTCGCGCCGCCATACTTGATGCCCATGGATTCCCCAGTGCCTCCTCCTCGTATCGCTGCCCTTCGTCCGACTTTCTAGGTCGCCCTTCCACTGCTCCCACCGGCCCCGGTCTCAATACTCCTGGCAGCTCCTCCTCTGCTTCTGCCGGTCGAGGCTGTGCTTCTCTTGGCGGACCCATGTCTTGTTGGCTCTTACTGATCCGCAACGGCTTCGGTACACTCAAGGCCGCTTCCTCCTCCGGCGTTTCACCCCTTTCCCCATCGTCCTCACTGTCCCAGGTGCCATGTGAGGATACGTCACTGTCGCGCCGGGGGCGTTGGCGCGCTTCGTTCACATCAATCAGGTTGAAGGCGGGACTCGAGTGTAGGTCGGGGCTGTAGACGCTCCCGGCGGAGTGAAGGGCATCTGCCCGGTCTTGGAGGGTGCCCGAGTGGGCGCGAGTGTGGGAGGCCGTGGGGGGAGTCGTCGGGTAGGGCGGGTTCGCAATCGCGGTTGCCTTTGGCTCGTCGAAGGCGGAGGTGGACAAGGGCGGTCCGACCGGCTTCCGCGTCACCATGTTGGGTTGGATGGTGTGTCGGCAGAGGGGCGGGCGGGCCGCTGAGGGTGGGAGTGGGAGTGGGGGTGGGGGCGGTGTTTGTACGTTACTGGCGCGTAAAGGGTAGCCTGGGCAGACTGCTCGACGGGTGGGGACGGGGGTGAGTGCGGATGTGGAGGGGTTGGGTTGAGGGAGAAGCAGGCAGTAGGCTGAATACATGGACCTTATATGGACATGAAAGGCGTACGCGGTCCTGTGGCGGTGGTCACTACCACAGTCACTCGGTACATACGGTATACTCAAGCCCGAGCTCGTCTACTTGCAGGTGGGTGAGTGAGTCAGCCAGAGGACCCTGGGTTGAACTATGGCGTGGCTGTGCTGTGGCGCAGACCTCACCTTAAGGTAACCTCGAGGTGAGAAATTCCCGACGCCTCCAAGAAATCCGTCTTCGGTCGACCGCAACGTCATTCGGCGACGATCTACGCTCAGTTCCACTCTCGGCGCCATCGTTCACCTCTTACACCGCCCCCCTTCTCGTTGTCGTCGCACTTCCGCCCGCATCAGTGTCGCTTCCTCCACATGGCGTCGACCAAGTCGGATTTGAAGCTGCGGATACTGCTGGTTGGCGGTGGCGGGCGCGAGCATGCCCTCGCATGGAAGCTCGCCCAAAGTGACCGTGTCGAGGCCATCCACGTCGTGCCGGGAAACGGAGGAACAGTCGGGTAGGTAGAGTGTCGTCTCGAGGTAGGAGACCGCCGGCACCGTCCTCGCGAACACCCAGTTGACGCGATTCATCTCAGTGTCCCGAAATGCAACAACATCCCAGCGCTGTCTCCGGATGACTTCGCCGCCCTGGTCCGGCACGCCGCGGAGAACACGCTCAACTTCCTCATTCCAGGCCCGGAGGCGCCGCTGGTCGCGGGCATTACCGACTACTTCGCCCGACATGCTCCCAACATCCGGGTCTTTGGTCCCGGCAGAGCCGCTGCGCGAATGGAGGGCAGCAAGACCTTTTCCAAGGACTTTATGCGACGCCACCACATCCCTACTGCGCGGTACGAGAACTTCTCCGACCGTGATGCGGCGGAGGCGTATCTCGACTCCGTGGACTACGCCGTGGTGATCAAGGCCGACGGTCTGGCGGCAGGCAAGGGCGTCGTCATCCCTACGAGCAAAGCCGAAGCTCAGAGTGCCCTGCAGTCCATCATGGGCGACAAGGAATTCGGCTCCGCGGGCGATGCGATCGTGGTGGAGGAATGTCTCGAGGGAGACGAGATCAGTATCTTGACGCTCACCGACGGCTTTACGATCCGGTCCTTACCGCCGGCGCAGGACCACAAGCGGATTGGGGATGGTGATACGGGACCCAACACCGGCGGAATGGGTACATACGCGCCGACGCCTTCGGTGAGCGAAGCCCAGCTCGAGGAGATCGAGAAGACAGTATTGAGGCCGACGATTGACGGGATGAAAGCGGAGGGCATGACATTCGTGGGCTGCCTGTTCACAGGTTTGATGCTGACCGAGTCCGGTCCGAAAGTACTCGAGTACAATGTCCGCTTCGGGGACCCAGAAACGCAGTCGTGTCTCGCCCTCCTGGATTCAGATCTGGCGGAACTACTACATGCGTGCTCCACCGGCTCCCTGGCTGATCACCAACTCAAGGTCTCGGGAATGTCGGCGTGCACGGTCGTTGTTGCTGCCGCTGGCTACCCGGGAAGCTATGCGAAGAATACGCCAATGCGCGTGCGACCCACGTCCGAGGGAGGAACTACGTACATTTTCCACGCTGGCACGACTCTCGACGATGAGGGGAAGCTGAGAACAAGTGGCGGGAGGGTCATCGCCACGACGGCGATCGGACAGACATTGAGGGAAGCGGTGAATAGGGCTTACAGTGGGGTGGCGTTGATCGAATTTGAGGGCCTGCAGTACCGGAAAGATATCGCGAAAAGAGCACTGCGGTGAGACAGAGACGTCTCCTGCTAGACAGAGCAAGCGGAAACCACGCCTACTGCGCGGCGGACGGCGAAGATGGAAAGCGGGCCGGTATGGTAGGTTGCACACGCTCTCCCGCTTGCTGGATTCGCACCAGTGCTCATCACTCGAGACAAGATGTGATGCGGGCGTCTGCGGTAGGTCCTCGAGACAGGATCTCATCTGAGACGTGGGGGCTTTGGGGTGTCAGCTTGCCGAATGTAAGGTCTTGTCTCAGACACGAACGTGCGACTGGGCACCCTCGTGCCCTGCATGCACGAGGTGTCACAGTCCGAGAGTCAAGCAGGCAACGATGTGCCTATCGAGTATAGCTTGAGCGTTGTTTGCTACTTCTATGCTCTTCTTTGGCATACAATCTCATCCCTACAGTTTCTGCATTCATTGAGCAGCCGGCCGGCCGTTACTTGAAGCCCTTCCCATCACACTCTATCCGACTTCCTGTACCGCTCCTATTCCACATACCACATCGCCCATTCCTATACTTCACGGCCGCCTACAGACCGCTTTACAACAGAGCGACATTCTAACCTCCTTCTTGGAATCGCACTACCTCCAGCTGCTGGCCGGCCTTCGACCCACTTTCTTCTCACGCCCACTCCAGGAACCACCCGCTTCCACAAGGATCCCATCAGTGAGTCATCAACGCCTCTCTTCCTTCTAGCCACCCTCCTGCACACCCTTTGCCAGCTCGACGACCTGTTTTCTCCGGCGCCATGCCTTATCACGACCGTAAGGCCTGCCACGGATCAGCCACGACTACGAAACGAGTTCTATGGCTCGCAAAGTACGGTCGACGCCCACCAGTCCCAGCAAGGGAGGACGAACCGCGCATGCCAGTCTTCATTCCAATCCCGCGCGTGAACGAGGCTCCATTCAACATCCCCGACGCCTCCCCAAGTCCGACGGGCTGGCGCACGATACCCGTGCAATGCCGGCAGCATTCTTTCGGCAGCCTGAAAAGCATCGGATCGGTCAAGAAGTGTGTTCGACGCTCCTGCAAGTTCAAGCTGCGGAGGTTCGGACAAAAGTGTAAGGGTGAGGGGTGCGAGAAGTACATATGCAGATACTGCAGATTCGGACCAGGACTCGGGAGATGAAGAGGCGACCGGCGCCGATGATGGAGCTCGTTTCCGCTAATGGGTCATGCTGTTGGGCTCTGTACGGTAGCAACGAGCGTGTGGTAGTGATTGGTGTATACATGTATAATTTGGAAAAGATGCTTGACTGTATATGGCTTAGGAGTGTGAGCAAAAGCTCGCGATGAGCGCCTGTAATTGACTTGACTTGGCCGCCTGGGTCGTTCGCCCGGCGGCTTCTCTTACCACACGACAAAAAGAGATCATGGCCGCCTGAGAAGCTCACAACGGTTGATATCACTTCGCCAACGTGGCCCGTGTGTATGCGCCTTGTGAGGAAGGCAAATGGGTCTGTACGCGCGGTCGAGAGCGAAACTCATGCTATGTGATGCCTTCACGCTATGCTCATATGCTGACACCAGCTCACTTCGTCCAGCAAGGCAGTAAAATGACTCGTACAGTGAACCACATCATGCGTCATGCCTCTCGTCTTTCTATTGTCTCCAAAATCCCAAGTCGATCCCCATTTCCTCGTTTTGCCTAAGTCTGGCCCACCGTCCGGACGAGAACCTGGCAAGCGAGCATCGACGCCAGACCGGAACCCATCCAGCCGCCGAGCGAGACTCCTCGATGAAGATGGAGAAGGCACTGGTAGCCTCTGCGACCAGGGTCCTACCAGCCGCCTCCACCCCGGCGAATCCCTCATGGCGTCTTTGCGCCCGCGGACCCGAGCCGCCCAGGATGTAGTGAGGCCCGTGTCGTCTTCATACTCCTCGCCTACATGTACTGCCGGAGTCTCTATGATTACTGGTGTAAGCACTGCCCACTCAGGGTGTGTGAGAGTTGCGAGCAGCGGCTCGACAGGTCTTGCCGTAAACCAACAGGTAGGTGGGGTCTAAGTTGCGCTTGTTCTTGTTATAAGCTGTATGATGCACATGAAGGAACAGGTGGCAGGAGCAAAGACCTTGCCGGGATTTTGAGTACGAGTCTTTGGACGGGACATTGTGGTAGAGCGAAGAGTTGTGGTGAGGCAAGCTGCAGAGTAGGTGCGCAGGTGTTGAGGCTGGCAAGCATATCACCTCCCTGGTAGTTGTGAATATGAACATCTTTAGACGTAGAGCGTCACACGATCGTTCCATTCCTCGCCATCGGGGCATGCAGCGTCGGACGCCCACTTCCTTCCTCTGCCTTGCTTCTCCGCGACTGCTTCGGTCCCATGGATACATTCGACTCCCTCATAATCTCACTATTTCCTCCACGGCAACCTACGATTTCTTCTCGTCCTTCGGATGCTTTGGCCTCTCGACCACTTCGCCTTCTCCAGGTATCTTTACCGCCGCGCCACCCTTAACTCCCTCTGCTTTCCCCTTGGCCTTCAAGCTAGTGCTATCCTTCGGCAACTCCTTTGTGTACTCCAGAAACTGAGGCTCCCCCGGGATGTATTTTTTCAAAACCTCCGGCACCCTGACCCCATTCTCCTCCTGGTAGTTTTCCAGTACACAACACAGCGCCCTCTCTGTCGCACACAACGTCGAGTTCAATGCATGACAGTACGTCTTCTGGAACGAAGCATCCGTTTGCTTTTTCTGTCCGTACCGGATCTCAAGCTCGCGGGTCTGATAGTCCGTGCAATTTGAACAGGAAACCAACTCTTTGTACTCCCCCTGAAATGGGAACCAAGCCTCTAGATCGTACTTCTTCGCCGCAGCATTGTTCAATGCTCCCGAGACGATGGCAACTACACGGTATGGGAGTTGAAGGCTCTTGTAGAATTCCTCCGAAGTCGCGATCATCTGGTCGAAATGTGTCCAGGAGTCCTCGGGTTTGCAGAAGATGAATTGCTCGACTTTCTCGAACTGGTGGACGCGGAAAAGACCCCATGCATCTTTGCCGTGGGAGCCGGCTTCTTTCCGGAAGTTGGTCGAGAAACCGGCGTATTTGATGGGGAGGTCTTTGTCGTTCAGCCATTCGCTCTCGTGCATGGCAGAGATGGGTTGCTCGGAGGTGGCGATCAAATACTTGTCCGTCGCAGGGTCGTTCTCGCGCTCGGTGACCTTGTACAGCTCCTCGTCGAACTGCTCAAGCTGCGCAGTCTTGGCCATGGCTTCTCGGAGCATGAAGAAGGGTGGCTGGTTGGGCGAGTAGCCGCGGGTGAACAGGAAGTCGATGCCGTAAGAGATGAGGGCGCGGTTGAGCAAGAAGCCGTAGTCTTTCAGACAATAGCCGCGGTGTCCGACCAGTTTGACACCGCGCTCGAAGTCGGCAGCATCCAACCGCACCACCACCTCGTGATGTGACAGACAGTCTTTCTTGGTCACCTCGACACCTTCGGGCGCCCAAGTCCGCACAACCTCGTTGTTGTCCTCGTTATCGGACACCGGGACGGAGTCATGCACATAGTTCCCTATCGACTTGGCCTTCTTCAGCAATGCTACGTGCTTTTGCCGCGCCTCCTCCTCCAGCTGCTCCTTCTGCCTCTGCAGCTCGTCCTTTTGCTTTTTGAGAGCCTCGAAGTCCTCCGTGCTCCCCTTGGCCTTCTTGTTCGCGCCCATCTTCTTCTGCACCTCGTTGATTTTGGCGCCCATGGTCGTCCCGGCTTCGTACTGCGTTTTCCGGTGGTCTTCAAACAGGTCGATGACCTGGTCTACTACCTCTTCCGGCGCATGGCGTTTGCGTTGTGAGGCTTTGATCTTGGCTGGGTCACCGCCGCGCTCTTTGACGAAATCATTGATGTCCAGCATCGTAGCGAGTGTGCGGGGGTTGAAGCCCCGGGTCGGAAGAGTGAGATCAATTCGTCGGGCCTCTGGATCTTGACTAGAAGCTTAACAAAGGGCCTTTGGCGGGATGGTATATACGAACGAGTCAGTTTCCATATGTGAGGCACATGTAGCTTCCATGTATTCGCTAGGTACCTCGAGTCAGCCATTATTCTTGGCGGGGTGTGCAGTGCCTGTCGTTCAAGCCTTAGGCATCCATCGCTCGTCCCTCAGGCCTCCATTCAACCTCACTTCCACGATTTGCCACCCTGCGGGTAGACAGCAGTGAACAGGCCACGAGGAAGGGACAAGTGGCACCAACCTGAAGCTTCTCCTATGCATGCCCTCCTCGTAGATATTCGCATACACCCTCAACATCTAACACCCACTGTCTCTCTCTCATCACCCTCCTGCCCTCGTCATGCGTCCTGCACAGCTCACATCCGCTCTCCTCGCCGCCGTGACATCAACCGCATTCGCCAAGACAACCCGCTCCAATAGCGTGCTCTTGTCTCAGGTCAAGACGTTGACCCTCCGAGGCGATCAGGAGACATCCCACCGCCGCGTCTCGCCCCTTCCGCAACTGGCCTGCGTGGGCGGCAACGCCAAAGGGCTCTACGATGTCGACATCATGCGCTGCAAAAACGCCGGCGCTGACTACGACACTGAAGACATTCAGTGGACCTGCTCTGCTTCCCTGCCCGATGACTTCAAACTAGGTAGTACTGACGTGATCTGTGAGGGGTACGATGGGCCGGATGATCCCTACGTGCTGAAGGGGAGCTGTGGGGTGGAGTACCGGCTTGTGTTAACGGACGCCGGGGAGCAGAAGTACGGTAGGAATGCATTCGAGAGGGTATATAGGCAGCCGAGCGGTCGGAATGCCGCTGGGGCCTTCTTCAGCTTGCTGTTCTGGGGCGTGTTCATCGGTGAGCTCCACACAGGGTCGCTTGACTTCCACAGATGCTGATTATTCAAAGCCGCTATCTGCATGTTTGTGTACAAAACCTGCATAGCGCGCGCGGCGAACCATCCACCACCCGGTAATGACGGTCGCCTCGGCTGGAACGGCGGCGGCGGCGGAGGAGGCGACGACGGCGGAGACGATGGCCAGCCGCCACCCTACAGCCCTCAAGCACCAAAGCCGAAAGCAGATCACCGTGCCAACCGCGGCAGACCGGACTCGCAGGAACAACAAGGTGGAAGAGACGGCCAGTGGCGGCCGGGCTTCTGGTCCGGAGCAGCAGCCGGCAAGCATTACAGTCCGATTCCCCTCATCGTTCATCTAAAGCTGACGTAAGCCTCTGTTGCACAGGCGCCGCAGCCACCTACGCCGGCAACGCGCTGAATAACACTTTGAACGCGAACCGCACGAATCGCAATCGAGGCTACGAGTACGAACCTCCACATCCACCAGAAGCGGGACCCTCCAGCTGGTTCGGTCGACAGCCAGACCCTTCTCCGCCAAGGCGATACGGCAGCAGAGATGAAGGAGGCGGAGCTAGGTCCTCACTTTTCGGTGGCGGGCCGTTCAACGCTGGTGCCACAGGAGGACGGATTATTCCAGGGTATGGCGCAGGAGGAGCGTCGAGTGGCTCGGTCCCTACGCCGAGCAGTAGCCGGCATGAAAGCACCGGGTTTGGAAGTACGCGGCGGCGGTAGGCTTCACAATGCTCACATTCGCTTCCTTTGCTGTCCCGGATTCAACGAGCATAGCATCTGCTTGGGTTCCCGCCCTCGAGTCTCCGCAGAGGTGTTACGCGCGCGCCCTCCGGAGTCTACTTCTCGTACCGGGAGAATGCATCAAATGACAGACGCAGCTCGTCAGGGGAAATCTCCTATCGTTCGATAGGGTATACGCCAAGTACCTCCCACAATACTTCCTCGAGGCCGCTATGTTCTTGGCCGGACTGTACCGCTTCAAACGGGATTGCCCGTCACTGCAGCACCTCAAGTGTTACGTTCGCAAGCATGTGCGTAGTAGCCCAAAGTCTGCAGCACAAATGGACTTCACGAACGTGTTGTGCGGCGCTGCCATGCGTCATTGCAAGACAGGAAGTGAGAACGATCGGGTAGGTGAAGTGAGGTTGCGAATGAAGCACGTGAGTGGCTCCAGGCCGGGGTCAGACCGGCCGCCCGACCGGTGAGGACCCTTCCCTGACCCAGCTTCACTCGAATCGCGCGCTCTCCGATACTGGACAAGGCGCTGCCACAGTGTTAGGCGGAGAAGCCGCCCGAAGGTGCGGCACAGGTGAAGTAAGGTGGTGATTCGGGGTTTCACTGGGTTTGAAGTCCGGGCCTTGTTCACATGTGCGATCTACAGTGTGAGGTTTCGGCGTCAACATTTCACCTCCCTGAAGAGTATAAAAGGTTGCCCGCCGCCCACCCTCGTTCTGGGACCTCGCAAGATCCGGACCTACTTCGAAGATCGACATTCCCAAGTCACCCGGCCTTTCCAGCACTTCAACAACTTGGATACCTACCTACAGTACAAGTAAGTGCCGACCCCACCCCTCGACCCACCTTGCACCCACTCCTTCCTCATTCGCAACCCCTCTTCTATTTCGCCGCTCCTAACCCTCCGCAGCCACGAACGCTATGGCTGCTGTCCCATCCAGGGGTGGCTCCCCGGCCTCCGAGGTCAAGTCCTCTGCAGCCAAGTCCCCCGAGAAGCCTGTCTTCACCGAGAAAGAAGAGCGCGTGTTGAAGGTCGCCTGGACGTGCCTCAAGTCTGGCCCGCCGGAGGTCGACGTGGAGAAGCTCGCCAAGGCTGGTGGCTTCAACACGACCAAGACCGCGAGCAACACCTGGGGCACCATCAAGAAGAAGCTGATGGCCATGGCGCCGCCGGCGGGCGATGAGGGTGAAGGCGATGGAGCGGGCGATACGGGCGGTAAGTGTGCTCAATCCTTCACTGACTGCCTCATCTACACGCTTGACCAGAATTGTTTTGGTGCGTACTGCGGAAGCCGAGCTTGCCTACTCACCATCACGTTCTCAGACACGGCCAAAACCCCGACCAAGACCTCCACGAAGGCCAAGGCGAAGGCGACCCCGAAGAAGCGCGGCAAGAAGACCGACGACGGCGATGAGGAGGACGTCGAGGCTACTCCGGAGAAGAAGCCGCGCAAGTCGCCGGTGAAGAAAGGTAAGAAGGCTGCTAGTACCCCTAGTGCTGTTGCTGCTGCAGATGAGGAGGAGGTTGCGGAGGATGAGGATGGTGAGCAGGACGTGAAGATGGAGGGTGCGGGCGGCGGTGAGGGTGGCGGCGAAGAGTAAGGCAGGCTTCTTGCATGCCGTACTTGCTTTCCGGTAAGTCGGTTCTGCGAGAGGCCGTCCACGGGGGGTCGGACCTGGCTCGGCGGCTTCACCGGGCCTTCACGAGGTGGTGGGTGACGCGTTCGCTGCGCTGGGCTACGATGGGTCCTGGGCTGGTGATGCTTTACTAGCTGGCGGCTGGGCTGGTTTACGGGCTGCGCCGAACGAGGTGCTGGCTTTGTAGAGGCTGGCTTTGTGAAGGCTGGCATGCGTTCGGCTAGGTCAGGCGTCATGAAATACGTGATACTACTTTCCATTTGCCGATCTCACCTCCAGTCTGTTGCCTCCTAACGTGGTCGTCCATCCTTTCAACACCGTCGAGTTGGCATCGCAGAGCAAAGGATCTCCTCGAATGTGACCGTATACGGAGTACATACCTCAAGCCATCCATTGCATTTTGAATCGCCGGCCCACTTGATCGACAGTGAGGTGGCCCCGCCTTGTCTTGCTCGCGAAGTTCAGGTCATCCGTCCTTCTTCCATTATTGTTCCACCCGATCGACTCCATATATTCCATCATCAGGCTGATCGGAATTACATGGAATGAGGCCGACGGGGGTATAACAGTCTATGTGAACTTACGCGGACTTTACTTACTTTCCAACCCTTGGACCGAGAAAGGTACCAACGGAGCATGGCATTATCATCACAACTCGCCATCATTCCCGGCGGCATAGGCACGACCCATATACGGTGCGGTCCCGAGCTCTGTAACACAGGCTGATACTCTATCCCCCAGGTGGCATCGGCTCAGTGACAGCCAAAACCCTACGTTCGAAGGGGGCAAACCTCGCACTACTTTATGCGCCCTTCGAAGCATCGATAGTCGAGGCGGCGCTGGAAACTTACGGTCCGGCCGCCGACGACGTCAAGATGTACGAATGCGACATCACTTCTCCGGAATCAGTCAATAGGGCCTTCGCCGCGATCGGTGACGACGCCGTGGCGTTCCCATCGATCTTAGTCAATGCTGCCGGCTACATCAACCTTTCCGCCCTCGAGGACACGACTCCCGAGGACATGCTCAAGCACTACATGATCAACCTCCACGGCCCGGCCTTGACGAGCCAGGCCTTCGCGCGGATGTATATCGCCGCAAAAGAACGCCATACCGGCTCTCCAGCGCCGGGCGGACGAATCGTCCACATTGCCTCCCAAGCGGCGCATGTAGCTCTCCACCATCACGGGGCATACTGCGCCAGCAAAGCCGGTCTCGTCGGCTTGACCAAATGCCAAGCGAGCGAATGGGGACCTCACGGCATCACGGCGAACACGATCTCTCCCGGCCCGGTGTGGACGGAGCTGGGCAAGAAGGCTTGGGGAGATGCGGAGGTGAAGGCTAAGTACCTGGCGTCTGTCCCGACGGGAAGTTTGGCGGAACCGGAGGAGGTCGCGGCTCTGGTGGAGTATCTTGTGAGTGATGCGGCAAAGAATGTGAACGGGGCGGATTTCAGATTGGATGGTGGGTTCACTGCGCGATAGAGCGGAGCTGGCAAGGCGAGCACCCTCAGTAACCGGTGTGGTGCCGCAACGTGGACGGTCTTTAGGGATGAATGTCTACCCCATGTCGTTTTCACTGTTGTCGTGCAGGCCAGCCCAACCTAACGCTTGTCGGACCCCGTGACTCGGCATTCAGTGCCTCACAATCCGACCCCACGGCCTGATTTTACAGTACAGTAGGTAGAATTACACGTACGCAGCCACTGCTCGTTGTCACGGCCCCATCTCCGCCGCTCAGATGTCCACCACCTCGGCCACCTATCCCCTTAACCCTCAAAACGCCCGCACGTCGTCGGTAAGAGCCAACGCCACAGGTACCGGGTCGTGCATCGTACTACTATGCGGAGTTCGATTGCGGAGTTCAGTCTGTCGAGGTGACATGAGCTTCTGCAGTCTGATCATGACGCGGTGAGGCGAGCGATTTTCTTCATCATCGTCAAGACCATTTATATTCTTCCTGTCAATCATGCCAGACGTTGAGAACCCCGTCGATCTCGCGACATCCGGTACCACTCAACCTCCTCAGGACTACCGCACCGCTCAGACGAAAGTCCATCTCTTATGGCTTCGGGAGCCGAAATCGAAACGGCAATGCCCGACAAACCAATCATACCGATAGAACCTCTGGCGTTGGATGAAGACAAGACGCCACGTACAAGGCTTCGCACGATGGCAATCTTGACCGCCTTATATGTACGTATCTACTCCGTCATGACGACTCTGACTGACCCAACAAAGCTCGCCGTTTTCATCGGTGCCCTCGATCAAACCATCATGGCCACATCCATACCAACCATCTCAGCACAGCTACACTCGGCCTCGGGATATGTCTGGATCGGGAGTGCCTACTTGCTGGCCAACGCTGCTGCCGGGCCGGTATGGGCCAAGTGCAGTGACATTTGGGGACGTAAACCTGCTCTCCTCGGAGCCGTGGTCCTCTTCGCCGGCGCTTCGATCATGGGGGCGCTCAGTGTCAGTATGAACATGTTGATTGCGGCGAGAGCGTTGCAGGGTACGGCGGGTGGCGGCTTGCTGCAGCTCGTCTTCATCACCATCTCAGACCTGTTCAGCATGCGGGAACGTGTGTTGTACCTCGGTTTGACCGAGGTTTTGTGGGCCATAGCTGGTGGAATCGGTCCTTTGGTCAGTCACTGTATCGATGCTCGGAATTGAAGCTTTCTGATTCAGCGCAGATCGGTGGGGCGTTCACACAGCTTGTCACATGGCGCTGGTGCTTCTGGTATGTAGTACTGCCGTCGATTCCGTCTGATTTTGAGGCACTCGCTGATGCTGCGATCCTCGCCTTTAGGGTCAATCTACCTATCTGTGGTACGTTGTTGCACGCTGCTGAAATCCACAAATCACTCAGGGCGACAGACTTGCCCGCTCAGACGTCCATTGAAGTGCAAATGTGTCGAGATGCATACTAGCGTATAGTGGCCTGAACAGATCAAATGAGCGCACTGGGAGTTGCTCCGTAACACTTGCTGACGCTGCCATCCTCTGAACTAGGCACCACTTTCATCTTACTCCTTTGTTTCTTGGACGTCCACAACCCTCGGACTGGTTTCAGCGAAGGTCTCGCAGCAATTGACTGGTTCGGGACGCTTTCCATTCTAGGCGTCATTATCATGCTCCTCCTTGGTCTGGACTTTGGTGGCGCTGTCTTCCCGTGGCGCAGTCCCACGGTCATTTGCTTGATCGTCTTTGGCATCGTCATGATCGGCGTCTTCCTCTTCAGCGAGGAAAAGCTGGCCAAGTATCCGTTGATTCCCCTCTCAATGTTCAAGGATCCCTCGAATCTTGCGATCTTTATCATCGGAGCCACGCAGGGCATGTGTTACATACCGGCAGAGTACTACTTACCTCTGTACTTTCAATCGGCAAAACAAGCGTCACCTCTCCGCAGCGGCGTGCTGATCCTGCCTATCACGGTCTGCGAGGGGGCGCTTGGAATAGTATCGGGAGTCATCATGCACCAGACTGGCCGGTACAGAGAAGTGATGTGGGCCGGCGTACTCTTGATCTTGATAGGGACTGGGTTGTACATCTCCATCGGCGCAGATACCAGCATACCGAAGCTCGTCGGCTTCATGATCATCGGCGGAAGTGGTTGCGGCCTGCTCTTCGAGGCTCCCGTGATTGCAATACAGAACACGGTCAGCCAGGCCGACACAGCAACAGCAACAGCCGCTTTCGGGATGATCCGGAACATAGCGACATCGATCTCCATCGTGCTGGGCGGCGTGATCTTCCAGAACTCGATGGCGGGGCAAGCAGAGCCGCTCCGGCGTGCTGGCCTAAGTCCGACTGTCGTTGACGCTCTGACCAACGGTCAGGCTGCAGCCAACGTCGAGATCATCGGGACGATTGAGAATGTCGTGCAGAGAGACGTCGTCAGGTATGCTTTTGCGTCAAGCTTCCGGTACATGTGGATCATGTTCACGTGTATCGCGGCGGTGGGCCTGGTCGCTGGCGCCTTCGTCAAGCAGGGCCATCTGAGCAAGGAGCATACGGAAACGAGGACCGGGATCCGGGAGATGACGGAGCGGGTCAAGGAATGAGTGAAGGACATAGCACTGCGCCGACCAAGGCAGACGAGTGTTCGCTGCCCAGGTTGGGCGCCGCCATCTCTCCGGAACCGCATGCTCTCATGCTCTCGCACGGCTGTCGAGATACCTTTCTAGCGGCGGCTCCTACTGGAGATCTCATCAGGTCGGATCAGAAGATATGCGTTGCCACAGTCACGGATAGGCAAACAACGAGTGGGACGCAGGCACCGAAAGGATTTGGCGGTCTATATTGACCGCTCGCACCACGAGCTAGCTCCACGATCTCCCAGAGACCGCGTGCTCTCACGCTCTCGTATCACCCCACTGCCCGCAGATCTCAGCATGCTCGGCACCGGAGATGCGGCCGGGTCAGTGTCTATGTACTGTAGTCTAGCAGAGGTAGAAGTACACATCGCCCACGGTCTCGCACTCCTTCTGCGTGTTGGTGTTGCCCGAAGACCAGTCCGCACCCGTCGACCCCGGCCCGCTGTACAGGTTCGGGCATACGCTCGCGTCCCAGCTCACCTGCATGTACCGCTTCTCGTCGAGGAATGGGTCACCGTTCAGCCCGCTGATGTCGTACCAGACTGCCATATTACCGTTCTTGTTCGCTGCTTGACTGTACTCGACTTGATATGTGTTGGTAGGGTTGAGCACGGCATCCTTGCTGAGCTTGATGGAGACGCCACCACCGCCGTTGACGGCTGTTTGAATGAGGGTCGTGTACCAGGCGCCGGGAGCGATGGTGTAGGTGCTGCCGTCGGCTGGGTCGGTGACGGGGTCGTTGTTAGTGTAGCCGGTGTTGTTGCCGATCGCCGTCTGGACGTGGATGGTGTATGGGCAGCTGTTGATGACATGGCCGTTGATACCGGTACCGACTTGGGGAGCAGGGTGATCAGCGTCGTGCATTTCAGTGGTGATGGCGTCAAAGTGCTGGCTAGGCGCCCAGGACGGCTGCCAGTGCGGCATGTCTTCGGTGAAGTTCGAGGTGATCGTGAGACTGTGGGTCGGCCAGTGCATAGTGAAGTCCTCGACGTGCCAGAAGTGCCCGGCATTGCCGCCGGAGGAGGGATTGAAGGAGGGAGCTTGGCGGATTTCGTAGCTGGCACCCACGAGCGGAGCCGCAAAAGTCGTTGTGATCATCATGGTGAAGGCCAGCACGTAGGCAATCATGGCAACGAGAGCTGACGGAAGTTAGTGGATATCCAAGGAGTGCAAGGTGAAAGATAAGCGGACGTACCCCTGGACGACATCGTGTGATGCGAGTGTGCAGGTGGTTGAGCGTGGTTCGTGGATTATATAGTCTTGTTTGGTCGCAGTGGATGGTGGATCGCTGGGGGAAGTATGTAGAGGATGGGGGTGATAGATGCTTGATCGAGCGGTGTTGGCGGATGTTGTGTTGATGAGAGGAAGAAAGAGGAGGCTGGTGAAGATCGGGGCTCTTACAGTCGCGGGATCCGTGCTCACGCCAAGCTCTTAGCGTGACTGCCAGATCAACAGCACGTCTTCGCGAGTGAGCGGTGCAGTGGCCTCAAGGGGGAGGCTCAGAGTGAAGAGAGCAACATCCGGAGCCGTGCCGAGGGTGGTGAAGCCACAAGGGTGAAGGGTGAAGGGCGCTGGAGCCTGGCGGTGAAGGAGGATGGTGCACTTGATGTAGGCAATGGCCCATCGCTTGCTCCGACGCTTGCTACAGGCAAATGATCACTGACGAACTGAAAGAGTGGTGTGAGCTTGTGAATGATGGTAGAAGGAGATTGCGCTCGACGTACCATTGATCCGCTTCACTCAACAGACAAACCAAAAGAGGCGCCAGCCTACCGAGACGACCACGTCGACGAGACTCCAACGCCACAAACTGCGGTCCTCCCTCTCCTCCTCAGTTGCACCGCGCAACCAGGCACCCTTCCCGGTCGGTGAACAATGGAAGCACGACGTTCGAAATATCGTATCCTCCGCGATGCTCTCAACAAGAGCCCGCAGGACAACGCCACCGGGCTGGCAGAGGAGAGTGAGCAGGGAGCGGAGGTCGAGTCGCCTCTAGGACGTGCCACCGTAGACTGCAAGAGCATCAATCATATCCCTTCGCGTTGCACAAGGAGGCGGCGGCTTGATTCGGCTGCCACCACCGAACGTCTTTCGTGACCGTTACCCGAGTAACCCGATGGTCCAGCGCGATAGATCGAGGCTCATCATCGAGCGCGTCCGGTCGAGTCCATGCGGGAGAATCGCGATGCAGGATGTGGGACAGTAGGACTGCATACCGTCGAGCAACCCAGCAGGTATCTGATGCCGGCACATATGTGCTCCACTCGCCGGCACTGCACGAGGCAATCCTTGCAAAGCCAGACAGCACGAGCGTAGAGCATGGCTGACCACGTCGCTGAACGGCTTCTTTGACTCGACTTCTCAGCATGCTCGTAGCTGGAGGTTCAAGATGGTCCTTCTATGCGGCAGACTCAGGTACAGAAGCTCCCGGCACATCAGCACAACGTGCGAGCTAAGAAACTGCGTGCACGGCAGCCGCAGCAGTGGTGTCAGTGCCATTGATGACAAAGCCCACGGCATCACGGCGTGCGCTCGGCAAAGAGAAGTCCTTCGTCTACTGAAGTGTCTATTTTGACCAACAGCGTAGACTTCTCGCGCCGAATTCCATCTTCTGCTCCTGCCAATATCATTCGATGGACTCCTCGACACACGCTCCCGCATTGCCAACAGCCCGTCGAGTCCTCTCTACCGGGCCGAACAGCAAAAGAGACATCACCGAAGCGGACAGCAGGAGCTCGAAGTGAAGGATACATCAATCGGGTGTCCTCCAGGTCCGCAGCTCAATGGTCCTTCTACAGATCTTGCGTTACTGCAAAGCGAGGTATTCGGGCAAGGGGACCGTCGCGCTCGTTCAGGGTCGGCACGTGAATGTTGGTTTCGCCTAGAGGGACGGCGCAACCGAGGCACGAATGACTCCCACTCGAGGGTTCTATGTCAGAGACGCGAGAGGGCGGGTCGGTGCCGGCGGTGTAAGTGTGAGTTTGGTGGGGGGTGCATTCCTCAATCGAGAGGACGGAGGAGTTTCGCAGGCGACTACTTCCTCCAATCACTGGCGTTGGCCACGGACGACGGCTCGGAGTACCAGAGTCGCATCGATCGGCTGCCCATAATGGAGTCAATGTCGAATAAAGAGCGGAGGCGCAGCACTTGGCGTGCGGCGACGGCGAGATGATGGCACGACTCTACGCAGTGGAACGCCTGAGGCTGGAGCCAAAGGAGCTTGAAAAGCGTGGCCATCCTAATCAGGTATGGTCCAGTATCCACTGCGCGTATCAAAGGACATGAGGAGTGCGGACCATGACTCCCCCTGTCACACCCGGCGTCTCGGCTCAGCCCATGTGCTCGTTGAGTTGCGGCACCAGGGTCGTCCGAAACTGAAACTTAGAGGGAGAAGGTTTTCGTAGTTGAATGGCGTGAGTGGTGGCCCGGGCCCTCGAACGGAAAGACTCGATGGTCGAGTGCGTGCGGATAGCTTGGCAGACGGACGTGCACATCTTCCGCCTTTTGACAGCCGTCCCGTTTAAAATCTTTCCTCGGGCCACCGGCGTACACCATGCAGACGGTTGGGAAGGTTCGTCTTCGACAGCGGCAGGCTTAGAGTTTATCGCTCAGCCCTGGAGGGCGTCTGACGTTGGCAGTGCTTCCGCAACGTTTCGGAGGAAAGTGGGACGACAAGGTCTGCGTAGTGGCGGTATTCCGGTCTCCTGAAAGACCCGGCTCCTGTAGCAGGTCGAAAAGAAGCCGGCAGCAGAGCCATATGTTGCAGACCCCAGGCACAATCGATGACATCTGTGCTGAGATGACTGAATCCGCGGCGGCACTGCGTCGCACGGAGCATGAGATCCCAATCGTTTCGAATTCGCAGATACGTCGGAAACCGCGGTGGTAGAGTCAACAGCCCGACCAGTCGCCACATCGCGAACAAGCGTGTCTTAAGTTCCACAGCCTTCATAACGAATATCCTCCTTCTGTCTCATAGGCCGTTGTGCACCTGCACACTCCGACGCCCGAGCAAAAACATCTCCAGTGCAGGGGTCATACGTACTTTGCCATTTTGCATCTTGACCTGTGGCCCAGCCTTGGCCCCAAACATTTCCCATTTCGCAGGAGATTGCTGCTACGGGTTGGTGGAGCCATCGGACTTCTTTGGACTTTCTGAAGCACGGGAGATGACTTGTGCTGGTATACATGGAACAACGGGTACTCACATTGGGATATATCGTACCTCTCCATCCAGCATTCCGATGCAACTGTTCCTCCATCTGATGGGATGGACGTCATGACTTGAGCGTCATCCCGACCCGGCTCAACATGCTTCCCTAACAGCATCCTCCCCCGCTCGGGTCTTACTTTTCCACCCCTATCGTACCTTACCGGATCTCACACAGTCCCCGCGATACTCAACTCCCGGATCTGCCCTAGCGCCTCCTCAACCCGGGCGTCCAATTCCCCGCTTGCATACTGGTCCCGCGTCGAAGCGTCCATGTACTGCTGCACCTGCGCCATGCGGCTGTATGCCTCGGCGCAAAAGCGCAATTGGATCTTGACGAGAGCCTCAAAGGAGGGATCGAGGTATGGGACCCTACAACATAGTCAATGTCGATGAAGAGTACAGATGGGGGGAGGGTGAGACGGGGTCGACAGGGTATGGGAGATGAAAGGCGACACGAGATGTGGGTGAGGGCAAAAGAACAGCACATACCGCAAATCAATCAACTGCGGCAATTCGCTCGTCAACTGCTCGTTCAGCTGGTCGTACGCGGCTTTCGCCTGCAGCACTTCGTCAGTCTGGTTTCGAATGTACTCCTGCTTCAACGGCTGCATGATCTGCTCGAGCTCGGAAGGGTGGAAGAAAGGTGTCCGGCTTGGTGGTTCGTGGCAGGCGTTACCGCTACCGTTGCTGCCGTCGTGGCGCTTGTCGATACGCTTATGGCGTGTAGCGCTCAGGATGGAGGCTACCGTGCTTGGACTGGAGATAAGATGGGCAGTGCTAGTGGGCTTTCCCTGCAGCGTTGGGTGTGTGCGGTCCATGTTGACGTCCGTGCGAAGACCGCCGGTTTCGTCGGAGGCAGCGGAGAGCGGATATGGTAGTGTTTCTGTTGAAGATTCGCGCACCACAGGGAGTTGAGAGTGTAGGCCGGCGAGGTGCGAGCCTGATGAAGGACTGCGTACCACACCGTACCCGTCTTCGCTGCTCATTTGAGTTGCCCGGCCAAAGCTCGAGACGCGACTCATCATGCTCGGGCTCTTCCGCATACCACGCAAACCGCTGTGACGTCGCAAGAATTCTTCCTCGTCCTGCTGTAGTTGCTGTTGCACGCGTCTGATCGTGTCCTGGGTCTTCGGAGGCGAAGGTACGCTGAGGTCGACGTCCAGGAAAGAAGTGTCCTCGTGTGACTCGCGAAGAAAGGCATTGATGCTCACCATTTCCGCTTCCTTCTCCGTTCTCGGTAATTTGGACGGGTCTTTATCCGGCTTCTCGGTCAGTTTCCGGACTCTCGCACGAACCGAGTCGTAATCAAGGAGCTTGTGGTTGCGCTTCTTGATGCCTGGCCTTCAGTCAGGATACAACATCGATGTTTCGGCACAGATGATAAGCTCACATTCGTTGATGTCGGGAAAGTAGGCGCAGAACCGACTGATGGGCTCGAGAACGGTCGTCCTGTAGACATAATCCATGAGCTTGATCGCTCCATCAAGATCCACACTCACGGACGCAACACCAGTAGTATTTCCGCTGCTTTCCACCCGGTTCAGTCTTCCTTTTTCATTCATCTCCGCCTCAATCTCATTAATCGTCGCCTGATTCAGTAACCCCTTATCCTCGTCAAAAGCACACTGGTAGAGTTGCACGGGCACGCACCTGTAGGGCCCATCCAGTGCCTTGACCGTCTCGGCATCCAGGTCCTCCACCGCCTGCTTGTAACTCCGACTCACGCCATCCTTCGCGCCAGCCTCGCCGTAGAAGGCGTCAATGGTCTCGGCAATCCGCATTTGGCTGGCAGTCATGGCGCGTAGGCTATCGAGGTAGCCTTTGGCTTCTTTTTGCAGACGAAGAGACGCGGATTCGAGGGTGCGGAAGCGGCGCTCTTCCACTTCGTATTCGCGGTCACTGGTTTTCTCCACCTGGCCCGTCTTCATCATCACCTGGGTGCCGGCGCGCGACGCCGCTTTCTTGAAGCCGGACCATGACATGCTGGCTGTGCTGTGGTTGTGGTGGTGGATGTGGTGGTTGTGCCTGGTTGGCAGGGCCGGGGAGGATGTAAGTGGTGGAGGGATTGAGCGGGTGATCGCGAATGTATGTGTTGAATGGGCGATGCAGAGGTGAGGAAGGCGGAAGTTCGGGGTGTTGCGAGATACATGTACCTGTGAGCGTTTGCTTGCGCGGCCAAGCATGCGTGCCTTCCCGACTGGATCTCCCTTTGGTGCATGACGTTCCGTTCCCGCTCCGCGGCGCGGACCTACCCGTAACCTTCTTCTCGACCCCACTACCTTATTCCACATCAACAGAGGCCGTTCACCTCCACAGCACAGATTTGCAACAACACTTTCGACCATGCACATCGCCGTCGGCCTCGAAGGTTCCGCCAACAAGCTCGGCGTAGGCATCATCCTCCAATCATCACACGACACTCCTACCGGTCCACCATCACCCCACGACAGCGCCCACTCCGACGATGGAGCCTTCCACCCTCACTCCAAGCAACACTCCTCTCCGCCGGTACAGATCCTCGCCAACCTTCGACACACTTTCGTATCGCCACCCGGCACTGGCTTCCTCCCTAAAGACACCGCCGCCCATCACCGACGGTGGGTGGTCCGACTCGTCCGCCAAGCCATGAAGCAGGCCAAAGTCCGGCTGGAAGATATCGACTGTATATGCTACACCAAAGGTCCTGGTATGGGTGCGCCACTCGGCTCTGTGGCCATCGCAGCCCGTACGCTCAGCCAACTATGGGACAAACCGCTCGTGGGAGTCAACCACTGCGTCGGCCACATCGAGATGGGTCGCGCGATTACCGGGGCGGAGAATCCCGTGGTCCTCTACGTGAGCGGAGGCAACACTCAGGTCATAGCCTACAGCGCCCAACGCTATCGCATCTTCGGCGAAGCCTTGGATATAGCCGTAGGCAACTGCCTCGACCGCTTCGCTCGCGTCCTCCACATCTCGAACGACCCGGCACCAGGCTACAATATCGAACAGCTCGCCAAAAAAGGCAACGTCCTGCTTGAACTCCCCTACGCAGTGAAGGGCATGGACGTCTCCTTCTCCGGCATACTCGCTCGTGTCGAGGAAATGGCCAAGAAACTCGAGGCTTCGAATGGCTCTTGGCTGGATCCCGAAACCAACACCGCGCCGATCACGAAATCAGACCTCTGTTTTACGCTTCAGGAAACCGTCTTCGCGATGCTCGTCGAAATCACCGAACGCGCCATGGCGCACGTAGGAGCCGTGCAGGTGCTCATCGTAGGGGGCGTCGGGTGTAACGAGCGCTTGCAGCAGATGATGGGCATTATGGCAGAGGAGAGAGGCGGCTCAGTGTATGCGACAGACGAGCGCTTCTGCATCGATAACGGGATCATGATTGCACATGCGGGGCTATTGGCGCATAAGATGGGCTTTGAAACGCAGTTGGAAGATAGTACGTTCACGCAGCGCTTTCGAACGGACGAAGTGTTGGTCAACTGGCGGGATTGAGGAGAAAGAAGCGTCAAGATTGGTTGTAGCGGAAATGGAAGACCTTCATACGTGTGCACTACGATGAAGCTCGCCGCCGCCGCTACTTACGACGTACAGTCGCCGGGTATAGCGTTGCGACCTGATATACAGTGCAATAACGGCGCCAAAACCAAGCAGCATTACTACTCATGCCTTGTCTTATAGACCGCAAAGTGGAAGCCGAGACCCGGGTTGAACGGCGGCCGTGGAAGAGCGCGCGCGGCAAGCGAAGTTTTGAGACAACGTCCAATTTGTCACTTCATCAAACACCGGGTACTATCCGGCCCAGCTGAAAGTGCACAAGTTCCGATGGAGAGCACCGGCATGCACGCGGAAGGCCCTCGTCGACCGTCAGCCGTGCGAAACTGGCACTCCAAGAGTCATCTTCGGACGGCATTCCGGCACCCTGGCGCCTTTCGTGTCCTACCCTAGCATACACGCCAAGCTTGGCGTAGTCTACAGCGGCATGACATGCTATTGCTCATGGATGACACTTCAGAAGTCCAACGTCGTGAAACTACGCTACGCTACGTAGCACAATACCTGCGATTTTCGTGTTGACATACACAAGCCTGCAGTACAGCTGTCTTTCTGCTACGCATCGGCGGACCTCGCGAGCCGTTCAACCAAAAGTCGGATTGCGATCATGCATCTGCGTTCCAGCATACTTGGCCATCCAATCCTTCTTGTTGTTGCACTGGCATTCAATCTCTGGCTTCCACCACCCCTGGCCACCGCAGTCCATCGTACCGACCGGTACAATCGCCACGCTCGTGTTGTGGTCGGTGGTGATGAGCACGCAGCTGCCGCAGTTGGTGCAGAACTGGCGCTGCATCTCGTCTTTGCTGTCGGTGGCTTGGTCGCGATAGGTCTTGACCTGTTCTTTCGAACTTTCCGTGAAGTTGAAATTCTGGGCGAGTTGGTCAGCATGTGAGTGGAGACAGAATCGTACAACTTGTGTCGAGGTTTCGGGTGGACGTACGGCTATCGGGCAGAATGTGAAAGCGCCCGAATTACCAAGTGACTTCAGGCAGTTGGGACAGTGGCACATGAGCTGGGTCATGTCTGGGCCATGCTTGTCGCTGATCGAGTACCTGACTCTACCACAGAGGCAGGAGCCTGAACGCTGCTTCGGTATGCTGGACATTATTCCGGTTCGCCACCAAGGTGGGAGACGGGAAAGCAAGCATTGGGAGACAATGAGAGAGGGTGGGGTGGTCTTATACGCATCCTGATCCTCGTTCGATTCAATATCGTGTGGATAGCTCGGGTGGTGAAGCTCGAGGGTATTCTGGGCTCCTACATTAGCTTCAGCTCTTCAGCCGTAGGTACCAAGTGCGGTGGCTGGCTGAGATGCTTTTGCCGTAGGGTGAGGAAGCTTAGCTGGTGTCATCGCAAAGATCTCATGACAGCTCGGGTGGCGTCTGCACCCTCAGACACAACGATTGTCCATCCAGCAGCGGCTCGGACGCGGTGGGGAGCATGCACTGACGCGGCCGCATTCAGAAGCCAGGCCTGGGTGGTGTGAGTGACACGCAAGCCCCAATTTCTCACAGACCATTTCAGACATCTAGGGAAGCCCAGACTTGGCTTGACGCGAACAAAAGAGACATTGTCATTCAGAATCCAGTCCAGCAGACGGAGTCTGGTTTTGGAACATGCAGGATATTGTACGGAGCAGGGTGTGGACACTGTGGTCTGTGGAGAGCTGGACATTTAGACGCGTGAGAGCAGCTTGCTTGGCCTACACGCCTCTGCACCTCCATCATCCACCGTCGGTCCCTTCCACGAGAGACGTTCTCCTCATCAGACTCATCCCAACCTCGTCGCTGGAAATGTGATGTCCTCGTGTCGTGACTAGACTGTCGACCCGGGCGGGTGATGTGGTATCGACTGTCGGCTGGACTGCAGCGACGGCACTTGCGACTTATACCGTTTCCAGCGGCATCCATGGTCACAGCAGCTCTTGTACCTTTGCACGGTACCGTTTGTACACGTAGTGGGTGGAATGGGCGACATACCTTGTGCGGTCGTCGATGGGTACGGTATGGGATCTTCCCCCCGTGCTGACAGGTACAGTGACAGTCCAGATTCACCTCCACCATCTCGCCGTGAACGCTTCGATACCGGTAGTGCACCTGCTTATGGTCCGTCGTCTCCGAAGGAAAGCATGACGAGAGGCTCAGCGTGAAGACAGCGGTATTGTAGCAAGTACATCGGCCGCCATGTGTGCAAGTGCGCTCTGATGGGCCGTGATAGGTACAGTACATTCGTTCCCTCACAGGCATCCGTCTTTCCTTGTTCTGTTTCCAAAGAATACCCACCCATCAATACGGACCGTTACATTCAGCCACTACAGGCACTCGAGATTGATGAGGCGCTCAGCATTCTGTTACAATCACATCCCCACCATCTCCGACGCCAAGCCAAAGGGACTCGCCACCATGCCTCTCAGCGACAGCATCTACCACTTCCGTGCTGGCCAAGGCCCGACCAAGAAATCGCTGCTAGTCTTCTTCATCACCGGTAACCCAGGCTTGATCGACTACTACCACGTCACCCTCAACTGCCTCTTCGCCACCCTCTGTGCCCGGGACTCCGACACCGAACTCCACGTCTGCGGCACCAGCCTCGCGGGATTCGACACCTCCCCGACCCCCAAACATACCTCCAAAGCATTGCCGGTTGGCCTGGCGGAGCAAACCCAGTATGTTACTGGGCGATTGATATCCACGGCACGGATCATCTCGAAACAGTGGGACGGAGAGACGATACCGGTCGTCCTGGTTGGGCATTCGATAGGAAGCTATATGCTGCTAGACATCATTGCCGAGTGGCAGGCTACGCCGGCTGAGAGTCGACCGCCGATGGATCTAGTGGGCGGTATCTGTCTTTTCCCAACCGTGGTCTTTTCCCAACCGTGGTTGATATTGCGAAGAGTCCGACGGGGAGGGCAGTGGCGGTATGTCCAATTCTCGCGTCAAGACCCGCGGAGGCTGACTTTGACCGTCTAGCCTCTACTTCGACTACCAGGGAGTACTTTGCTCGTACACCTCATCGTCAGGCTGATCTTCTACTTCGTGCCCATATTCATCATGACTCTCCTCATCCGCATGCTCACCCGCTTTGAACTCGCCGCCGCCAAAACAACCGCGCGTTTCCTGAAAAGCAAGCACGGCGTTCGGCAAGGACTGTACGTTCTCTTCCTCCCACCATCAGCCCCTACTTTTTACAAAACCCGAGACTAACGCCATGACGTCCCTCCACACAGCTTCCTAGCCAAAGACGAACTCAAGACCGTCCGCTCAGACGCCTGGCCCGACTCCCTCTGGGGCATCCGGCCCCTCCAAGAATTTACCTCGACCATCACCGACGTCACCAACGCCAACGACCTCCGCAAGGACTCCGCGATCCGCAAACGCTCATCCACCACCACCACCCCAATCCACACCAAGAGCCTGGGCATCCCTACCTCGTTAACGCGACTCTACTTCTACTGGGCCGCAGACGATCACTGGGTCGCGGTTTCGACGCGGGATCAGCTGATTGCTACACGGGGACGCCATGGAGGCGGGAAGGGAGAGGTGAGTTCGTTGGAGGAGGCGTGCAAACCTGTCATGGAGATTGACAAGCACGGGATCCCGCACGCGTTTCCCGTCGTGGCGGAGCATGGACGCGCGGTGGCTGGGAAAGTGGCAGAGTGGATTGGGCAGATCACGGCAGCTTTGTAGGAGAGAAGGCGAAGAAGGCGTTTGCGGTCATGATGGGAATTGCTGGGCACTGCCGCGACCGCCAAGTCCTCCTGGGCTTGATACTGCTGCCATTGCTACGCTCGCTGGTACTCGACCAAGTCGGCTGAGGTGACTAGCTCGGGAAATGAGAGAGACATGGCTGGTCTTGGTGCTACTAGCTCTACCGTTCACTCACTGCCATAATACACACAGTATGCACCTCGCCCGGGTCATGCGGGGCTGACTGCGTCGTGGCAGTCCCACCATGCCACCATCCACGCAAAACTCGGCCGCCTTGCCCAAGTCCTACTCAGTCCAGGACGATAGCTTCAGCTGCACCCGCCGGCGCGCTCGTGACTCCGTTCGTCGCCGCATCCACCACACCACCCAACTCATTCACGTCTGCCGAACCCGGCGGCCCCCTCCAGCTCAACCCCTGCCCGTTACTAGCGAGGCCTATCACTTCCGGCGGCGCGCTCCACAGAGAATAGATACGCCCCTCCAATCCCTCCCCATCGAACAGCGCGAAGTTTTGAATCGGCTGCTCTCGCCTCCCCAGCACATTGATCACATCCTCGCTCAGCCGTCCGCCCACGAATGCCGCAGTAGGTGGTATTTCGGCGCCGACATTCTGCATGAAGCTCCGGAGGAAATCGGATTTGAGCGTTTCGAGGGGGAGTTGGAGTTCGCGGGCTTTGGCCGTAGCGAGGGTGGTGAAAGTAGCGAGGTCGGATGAGGAAGAGGGCGAGGGAAATGCGTTGAAGGTACGTTGGTAGTCCCAGAGTGCTCTGAGGCATGGCAGGAGAGGGGACACTGCTTTGAGTTTGCGACGGGAGGAAATGATAGAGGAGGGGAGAGGGGAGGTGTTGGCCAGGATTAGGGGGCAGTAGATTTCCTGTTTCTGCACAATCTCGGTCGGTTTTCCAGACCCCTTGATCTCACGTTTGGCGGTCACGCTGACGACGGAGCGAGTCGGAGTTTCTGGACCTATCGCGGTCGGAATGTTTGATGTCTCGCGCTCGATGGCGAAGGTGTGTGTGAGGAGGTCCGCGAAGATGTAGCCGTAGAAGCCGTGGATGGCAGCGGCGTAGAAGGGCGAAGTAGCAAACCGAGCAGTGGTATTGATCTGTGAGAGCGTGAGGAGGTCATGGTCGGTGGCGATGACGCAGGTGTAGGGTGCATAGAATGTTTGGTCTTGAGCGAGGAGGGCGGCAAGTGGACCTCCAGATCGGACAGTCACGGCAGGGTTGAGGTCGCGAATGCGGGGAATCGCTGCTTCAGCTCTCTGAATGGAGAGAATCAGTATGAGACGGTGACAAGGATGGCAAGCGTGAGGCGTACCAGTCTGCCGATGTCTTCTTCCCGCACGAAGTATTGCGATCCGAGATCCTCTTCCGAGACTGGCTCATCGTCAATGATCGTTAACGAGTTGATCCCGGCGAGAGTGAGATTCTTAGCAATCTCCGTTCCGAGTGCGCGGAGGGACACTAGCAGGATGTTGGCAGAACGAATTCGCTTTTGAGCTTCCGCGCCCCAGAGGCGTAGTTGACGGTCATAGAGCGCGATCTCATCGGCACTGAGGCCGGAAGCGGCAGTCATTGTCGTTTCATTTCCAGCGGTCACTTGGGCGTGTTCATCGATCCCGTTCGCAGCGACCGGCGCCGTGCCGTTGGGCTGAGCAGTGGCGTGCACGGTGCCGTTGGAGATTAATTCGGCCATGCGACCAGTCTCTCAGCGACTTGACAGATGGGGGACAGGATGTTCGTTGGTGATACGGTTGTCTAAGGAAGTGAAGGGAAGTCGAAGGAGGTGCTGTCCAAGGCAATGCGGTCCAAGGAAGTGAGGTCTTGTCTTGCGGACGGCTTCGTTCGCTCCGAACACGCGAGGGCAACCTACGGGGTTCGGCTCGTACCGGGCCGTCGAGGAGCGCTCCGTCCCGTGCAGCCCTGCAGATTCCCGGGCCCCTCCCCAGTGACGACGCCAGAGTTGTGGGCGGGCACGACTACTTGTAGATCGTCCCGACGTAGATACACAACACCCAAGGCAGTGTGCGACATCTTTCCCCTTTTCTCCCCCTTCATGCCCATCCACGCAATGCCTGACCCCCGACCGCTCAACCTCCAGGTATGGCACTCTAATGCTGCACTTGACAGCCGCGCTGATTCATCGAACAGTCCGGAACCTACGACCACCCACCCAGCTCGGACACGTCCGACCCTCGTACACGCCGCGCCCAGCTCCGTCGTGCCCTTCATAACACCTCCGACCTCGCACGTGAAATGGAGGCCATGGCGGACCCGGCTCGCAGACCCTCCACACGCGTCTCACCCCTCGGCCCGATCAACCGCCGCCGACCACGCCCTCCGACCCCGGGTCCGGACGATGCTCCCGATGGATCTTCCTCAGAGGCACTTACGCCAAGAGATAGTAGAAGGGATGGAGCGAAACGCCGGCGACTCGACGTCGATCCTGCTCCTCTTACCATAGCACCCATCAGATATGGCCACTTCGGCCAAGTCGAACCAGGTCGTCTGAAGATGGACTTCATCAGCTGTGATGGCGGTGAGCACGTCGACCCCGGTCATCCCAGCCTGTACCTCGGCGTGAAGAATATATTGCAGCACGACAAGAGCGTGTATTGCTCCGTGCGGCGGAGTTGCAATATCCTCTTGAAGCATGCGGACGATACGCCATTCTGTTTGGAGAAGTTGCACATTGTAGGCCCAGAGCATGGGTTTACTGCGCCGTAAGTCAGATACAATCGATCCGATTCGACCGTATTCAACCCCGGAGACGATTCGCGGCAAGCTAACGTGATGTATGTGTATGCATGTAGTGTCCGTGGAGGCCTCATTCACGTAGCCATGACTCTCCAAGATCTGCAGAAGTACATCGACCCGCCCGCCTCGTCTGCGATTCGCGCCTTCAACGATACGTCGGCTTCTGACCGCCACCATCGCCGAAGCGAGTATGTCTCAGACAACGGTCTACTCCGCGAGTCCCCGGAACGTCTCCTCACCCTCTCCGATGCTTTGAGAGACGAGCAGGTAAATCAGGGTCTCGGTGATCTCGTGGGCTTTGCCCCGAACCTCGGCCAGCGTCTTGACCGCCAGCGCGGGGAGTCAGGACGAGATGATCGCCGAGGTAGTGTACGTGAGGACACCGGCTACTACGGCGCAGACTTTGATTTATTGGCTGCTGAGGACCCGGAACCGCAGTGCGACATCCTTCCTGGCGCCCTCTCTTCCTCGGACGACCACTCACCAGAGGACAACTTTGGGAACGACTCCGAGGACGGCAGCGAGAGTGCTCCGGTCATTGTGCTTAGTGACGAAGACGTCGGGCCCGAAGAAAACTCCAGTCAGGAGGTGCTCGACTTCCGGCTCCAGCGACTGAGGTTGCAAAGTAGGAGGGTGTACAGCAATGAGGACAATATCAACGATGAACTGACGCCGGCAGCGAGGCGGACATTGCAAGGATTGCGATTGGAGGTGGCGCGTGGTGGGGAGCGTCTGCGGAGAACGAGAACGAGGTATGGGCGGCGAGATGGTGCTGCTGCTAATCACGACAACGAGGACTTGTTCGCGGAACCCGCGGCCGCGGCGCGCCTTTCGGGTATTAGGGGCACTGGGTTGGCGGGCATGGGATCAGGAAGGAGGCAACACATGCCGAGACCGAGAGGGGTGCCTTCTGTTCCGGCACGTGGGGCGAGGGCCACCTTCCCTGGAGCGGGACTGAGAGGTCCCGGCTACCGTAGCACTCGATCATCGCCTCCTCCATCCCAGGAGGAACCTGGTGGCAGCGGAGACAGTGCGATTCGACACAACGAGACTTCCGAGACCCACGTTCACGCTCAGATCAACGCTAGCGCCAATGACATCGACGACGACGACGACGATGACGGCGTCACCCGGGCACGCTTCCGCATCAGAGAAGGCAAGCACAAGGTCTCGCTCAAGTTCTCGCCCGCAGTCTCGGGCCGCTTTGTCCTCCTGAGTCTGTGGGGCCACGCGGGTGACGATCGGGACGCAAGTGCTGGTGCTGGCCGGGATGCGGGTACAGGCAGAGATGGCTTCCTGGGAGCGTCATCCTGGGGCGTTTTGGAGGGAGGAGGCAATGTGGATGTGCAGAGTGTGGTGTTGAAGGGTTACGGAGGGGGGAGGTTTTTCCCGAGTAGGGTGGGGATATGATTGACCGCCGGGCTTCGGGGCCAGGAGGAATCTGGGGCGAGGATACCTGTGCTGAAATGACATCGAGTGGGCATGGATGAGTTGGCAAGGTCGAGGATACCGTGTGGCGGGTCACGAATGCGGCATGAGGGTGTGCCGTTTACCAGCATTTGCGTCACTTCCTGGCGATCACAAGTTCCTCAGGCTTCGAAGTCAAACCCCGATCCAAGCCTTCGATCTGAGGAGGGCTGCAGTGCTCGGTGGCGCCCACCAAATGAGCGCTGCTCTATCTAGGCATGACAGTCAGGTAAGTTCGGGTCGCTTCCAAGTGAGGGCTTCGAGAGTGATGCAGCAGCAGCACGCCAGCCGCACAGGAGCGTTCCGATATTCTGACTGGGAGGAGATGGTAAATCGGGCAATGGGCGTGTACAAATCTACGAGAGCCTATCGCTAGGTACCTAAGGTATATTTTATGTTGGAGAGATGTGGATAACAATGCGTGTTGCGCGACTGCATGTAAGGTACTACCGGACTTGTAGCTGGCGATCCATTGTCCCGACCCGGGCTTTCGGGTCTACGCCTTGAACATACACCAACAACGAACTCTCCGTCTGCTTTGAAATGCAGTTGGAAAAAGAAAGTAAACATCCACAGCATGTCCATACCGTCGGTAGCTGGATCGCTGTAGATGACCCGGCATAGCCAATGATGAACGACGAAGTGAGAGAAACCATACGATCTATCCAATGTGAAGCATCAAAGGGCTGACAAACGAACAGACAGCAAATCGTACACTTCCAGGTTCTGTCACCGTGGCCGGTGCGTCGCACACCAGGCGCTTGATAGTTCACATAGCCCGGTCGCTATAAGAGAGCCGTACCTCGCCATGTTGAAAGGATATTCACAGCACTCCCCACACCCACCTCCTCAGACAAGCACAGCAAGACATCATCCTCACGACCCGCCATGGCCACCCAACGCAAGACCATCCTCACAGCCACATTTGGCGAATACGCCCTCCGAAACCCGGCGCTTATCGCCAGCTACGGCGGCGAAGCGAATATCGAAAGGATGATCTCGAGCAACATCCAGCAAGCCAACGCCGCCGGCTTCGACGTCGACAACATCGCCATCGACCCCGAGGATCCGGCGGACAGTATCAAGCGGTTTGAGGCGAAACTGCGCAGTGAAGACTGGGATGGCTTGCTGGTCGGCTGGGGCATCCGGGGGAACCAGAGCTATACGGCCTTGTTCGAGGCGGCCATTAACTTGGCCAGGGAGGTGGCGCCGCGGACGAGGATGTTGTTTGGGAACACGCCGGACGATATGTTCCTGACGATCCAGCGCAACTTCCCAGAGGCGACGTAAGTCGGGCTGATGGGGGTCATATGTAGTCGAGGCTCGGCGTAGCTTACCTCTTCAACATGCTTCGCACCATTTGCTTCGACAGCGCGCACGCAGTGACCTCACTGTTTGACCCGCGAGTCAGCGTCGTGTCAGTCCTTCACTCGCTGCCGCGTTGCGGTGAATGTTGGGGGGTGTGGAAGTTAATAATGATGATGGTGGAAGTGAGAAAGTTGGGGAGACGTGTCTTGACCCAGGCAGGGAGATCTCCACGCCAACTGCACGGCTTTTGGTGACGTTTCTCGGCTTAGCCCCGCGCTTTCCCGGCCGGTGAGAAAGTGTGCACCTCCTGTACGTTGCCTCGTCGCTCGCTCACACCCATCGCTGTCGCCACCAAAACCATCACAAAACACACCAAATTCACACTCGGCACTCGTCCCGTCATTGGGGACTCTTTGACCCCGATATCGCCATTGTTCGGCGTCGTGTTGGATGCAGACTGCCCGCTCGACTGCCACGCAGATTGCGACCGGAGCCCGCTGAGTTGGTGCCTGAGGCCCCAACAATCGCTCTGCTGAAAGACAACATTACCATGTCCACGAGGAACAATGCTGCGCGAACTGTCAGACAACGCAAGCTCAACCCCAAGCAAGGACTCCGCATCATACGAGAGAGCGAGATCGAGGAGCAGCTCGACGATGAGAGTCAACGGCAGGTCTATCATGGAGAAACGGGAGTGGAGAAGGCGGAGGAGATCGTGCGTCGCCGCCAACACTGACCGTCATCGATGTGCTTGCTGACGACCGCATAGGAGTATCATCTGCAGGCCGTCATTAATGCTTCCAACGCCACCGTGCTCGGCGCGAGGGCGACGCAGAATTATATCCCGACGCCAGATGCAGTGCGTGCAAAGGGCGTCCAGTACGATGAGCTGTATCCGAAGATCTTCAAGGAGCCCGCGACGTACATCAGATTCAGTTCGACCGTCGAGGACTGCATCGGCTTAGTGTACTGCATGAACGATGCTGATGTCGAGTTCCTCGCTCGCTTGAACGACGGTAAGGATGTCGACGGTCGAGATCGGAAAGACAAGCTCGGCCAGTGTTCCCAGCACACATACGAAGAGGTGATGACGTTCTTCGAGGACACGAGCGCCAAACTGCAGCCGTATGCGAACGTTGATGGGGCGCCCATCCTGGCTCTCGAGGAGATGGAACGCTCCCAAGAAGAAGTCTCCGCCGAAGCGCAGAATTGGCTGGGACCAATATATAAGTACTGGGTCCTGAGGAAAGGCAGCCGGCCGCTGATGCCTTCCATCAGGGTCCGGGTCTTGGACACAGCTTCCGAAGCCGATGATGCCGATCCGTACGTTTGCTTCCGTCGACGCGAGGTGCGTCTAACCCGCAAGACCCGCGGGAGAGATGCGCAGGTCGTCGAGAAGCTCAAAAAGCTGCGGTTGGAGGCACAGTCAGCCCTTGAGCTTGTCCGACTCGTCGCCGACCGCGAGCGGGTGAAAGCAGACAGCCTGCAGATTGACCGTCGAGTGTTCAACGAGCGAAAGCAGCTCAAGGAAGTCAAAGCGGCGAAAAATATCATTGGTGAGAAGGGTGACGATGAAGATCTGCTCGTCAACCAGAAGCCGGCGTCCAAAAGTAGTAAAGGTCGCGGTGACAGCCAGACCCAGCGCCCTGCCACGATCCGCCTCCGATCTGTAGGCGATGGTAGAGCTGCCGCCCCGGACGTCGACTTGCCGTTACTAGATGATTGGCGCGCGGAAGCCGAGCAGTTTGTGATCAGCACGATCGAAGCGCGGAAAGAACAGCACAAGAAGTGGAACCAGCATTGGGTCGATGAGACGAAGTTCCCCATTACGCCGCCGTTGGAAGAGAGTGGTCCGATTCAGCAATGGGCTCAGTTTCCGCCGGAAGGTCTGAACAGCTACCCAACGCCACCGCCAAGTCTGCCATCGCAAAGCTCGCAACAGAAGGAGAGCGAAGATGTTGAAATGCCGGACGAGACGCCGATGGTCGAGAAGGTTGAGCAAGCGACCGCCGGCGCGGAGTCCCACGAGCCACTCTCCATTTTCCACATCCCAGGCGCCTACCCACTTTCCGACGTCGAGGATGGCAGCGATGTTGCCGCCGAGCGCTCTGCATATCCCGCTTGCCGCCTCCGCTACGGCCGAGGCGGACGTTGCTACCTCGAGACGCGCAAACGCCGACCCTTCGGACAGCTCAGCAGGGGTGTCGTGTCGGACTCGGACAGCGACGAAGATGGCGGACCGGAGTACTTTCCCGTAGCCGAACGCATAACGTTCGACTACCGGGCAGCGCTCAACACCAAGCAGACAAGACCGGATGGGATGCTGGTGCAGCAGCATTCGAGCCACGGGCGATGGCTGAGTGGCGATCAGGCATCGATAATGAGCGGCGCGGGCGCGCATGGTCGACCAGGCTCCCAGGGTGGCGGTACATAAGCTTGGCCCGAGAGCGTTGAAGTGTGACGCGTGTTCTTGTTCGAGTATCGGGAATCTAGGCCACATTGTATGATAGTCGTTACAGGAATTCATCCCTTCTGCTTCTTGCCAGTATTCCCAGTGTCCGCTTCAGTGGCCTTGCGCTTGCCACTGGTGGGCGCATGCATCTCTGTCAGCATTGCCAGCGCCTCGAACAGGACCGATTGTTCGCCTTGGATGACCTGCTGTGCCATTCCCCTCCGGTGGGCGCTCCTGGGCTCTACTGTAACGTCGTTTATCGTACCAGCATCGCCGCGCGTGCCGTTCTCCGGATTCACGGTGTCCTTGTATAGGCCCTGGCGCTTATGTAGAACAGCAGACAGTAATCCGGCGGACGACTGCTCAAGTGCCGGTCTAGGTAGCTTGCGTTTCCGCTGTAAGTTCTCGAACTCGACGGCCGGCAAGGCAAGGGCACTGAGCAGGATACACAGCTCGTCCGAGAACGGTTTTGTGTCTTCGCTGTGAGATCGCGAGATATCGTAGCTCTCGTCCAGTATCTCTTCTTCGTCCAGGTAGCGTACTCTGCGTTCCAGATCCTGATCGCTCATCTTCATTTGCTCTTTCGCGACGTCCTTGATCAGCTGCGTTGAGACTTCCACGACGTCGTACTGGGCATAGTTGCTTGTGACGTATCCATATCTCCGGAACACATCCGCCGACGGCAACGGACCGTAATCGTTGAAGATCTCTTCGCCAACTTTGATGGCGCGGATGCTCTTCATAACCACCTTGTCCTCTTCGTAGTACAACATGGCGTTATTGCGATCGGCATCCGCGTTGAGCATATCCGCCAGGGGTATCATGCCCTTCGACATGCTCTCCGACTCTTCTTCATCTTCTTCCCAGCCGTCTTCTTGGTCGTGGGCATCTGTAGTCGAAGGCTTCTCCACGTCGAAGGCGTAGGCCATGATGGTGCTGCCCATGCGATGGCACAATGAGACCAGATCGTCATCGCTCATACCACCCACGTGGAAGGCCGTGGCGTGTTGTCGGATCATCGGGATGACTTGCTCGCGAAATGCTCTGTCGGCGCTAAGCTTGCCGATCTTCTCGACCACTGCTGAGCCTCGAAGGCAATTTAGCTCGTCATTCGACCAGAACATTGGTGTATCGAACTCCAAGGGTAGCACTGCGAAATAGCGTTCCCACATCGACTCGCTGCCCCTCTGGTACTCGTATACCATCGCCGCGATAAGTCCCAGCCAAGGATCGTCGAGTTGGGTCTTGACTTCGGCGGGTAGATTCGATGTTGCGATGGTCAGGATCGACGATCGGGGCACGGCGAACTGCTCTTCATCTTCTGCTATATCTGTCTTGGCGAGCACACCTCGTCCGGCTCCCTGGAGCCGTCGGTCGGCCAATTCGATGCTGGACGAAATCACTGCGCCGTGCTGCTGCAGCCAAGCAACGAAGGAGTGTGACCTTATTTCGAAATCGTCAACCTCCTCGGTACTCGTCATGGAGACGTCTTCTGAGGCCATACAGCGGAGCGGGGTGGGAGGGACGGCGGTGGGTATGGACTTGTCTGCGTGCGAGGAAGCACAGCGAGGCGAGGTCATAATCGATTGGACGCGGAACATTCCGCTCGGCGGCCGAAGCTCCGAGCACTTCACTCCAACGCGAGACCTGGTCACAGAGATCGTTCATGGTCCAACTCCATGCCACCGCGCATCTGTAACTTCCGGCGCGACCCTCTCAGACAACGGAGTCTCGCAACATGGACACATGAGTCGCGTTGGCTCTCGATACGGACTGTTCAGTCGCGAAATCAGGGCACGGCAGCGACGACGCCCCCTAGGACCATCTTCTCCGGCATTCAACCAACCGGTGTTCCGCACTTGGGCAACTACTTAGGCGCTCTACGGCAGTGGGTTACTCTTCAGGACGGTGCCCCAAGGAACACGTCCCTAGTGTATTCGCTAGTGGATCTCCACGCCATTACCGTCCGACAAGACCCCAAGCAACTTCGACAATGGAAGAAGGAGAGTCTGGCCATGCTGCTCGCAATTGGACTGGACCCCAACAAGAGCATCATTTTCCACCAGAGTGATGTCCCCGCACACGCCGAGCTGATGTGGATCCTCTCTTGCCAAGCCAGTACCGGGTACCTGGGCCGTATGACCCAATGGAAGGACAAGACCGCAAATGAAAAGGACAGCAGTGAGAAGCTGAAGCTCGGACTGTTCTCGTATCCAGTGCTTCAAGCCGCGGATATACTCGTGCATCGCGCTACGCATGTGCCTGTCGGGCATGACCAAGCGCAGCATCTTGAGTTCGCACGGGAGGTGGCGAATGGATTCAATCACACATTCGGCAGAGATGTTCTCATCCCACCGGAAACGATGATAAGTCCCGCGAGGAGAGTGATGAGCCTCAGGGATCCGATGGCGAAGATGTCGAAGAGCCATCCAGACCCCAATTCCCGCATACTGCTTGCAGACTCGGAGGAAACCATTCGCAGGAAGATCAAGGCTGCCGTCACGGATTCCGTGGACGGTATCACATACGACCCGGAGGATAGACCCGGTGTTAGCAATCTCATCGACATTCTGTATCACTGTGATGCACACCCCGCATATCCAAGCCAGGATGAACTAGCCAAGGATCTGGCCGGACTGAGCATGCGTGCACTCAAGGACCGCGTGGCGGAGACTGTTCAGACTACGATCAAGCACATTCGAGCCTCGTATGCACACTTCCTGAACGAAAATGACGATCTGGACAAAGTTGCTGCGCAGGGCGCGGAGAAGGCCGCAAAAAGTGCTGCGACCACGATGAAGGCGGTGAAGAGTGCTGTCGGCTTGATTTGATCTGATATGACATGACGATCCTACGTCAAACTGTGGGGAGTGGGCGTCGCTCAAGTCATGTCATCGCATGAATTTTGTACCCAAGGGAGATTACCAGGTCTGGTTGGCACGAGAGTGCGAGCGATTTTGGCGCCCGAGGCGGCCCAGGAACGAACGGCTCGACAGTGGGAGCTGCCAGGCGCGGTGCCTAGTCTCCTAATGTGGCCAGGGGGCATCGTGGATCACCTCCTTGAGGAAGCCCGAGGGTGCGCACCCAGTCACCTCACCTCCATGACTGGCGTTCGACAGTGCGTGATTGGCCTTATCGAAAGCCTGGTCGTGGAGCGGTCGTGCGGAGCTTAGTCCGCGACTCCTACAATGTAGTTTTCGGCGGAGTAAAAACAGCATGCCAGTGGGACTGGATGCCCTGCCGTCGCCAACAGAATGACTTCCCTGCGTACATCGAGCTCGAATCTCGATGTTGAAAAGGACTTAGAATTGTATTTCTACATTCAAGGCACGAGATGACGATACCTTACCTGCAGGTGTACATTACAGTGATTTCACGGTGTATCGGTTGAACCTCTGCAAGTCGTCTTGCTAGCCGCCGCCTACGGATCGGATCTCCTGGTGGAGATTCCCTTTTGACGAGCAACTATGAGGTCTCAAAGGCACCCTGTGAGAGTGTTTTCCGAGTTCCTGTAATACCGACGGGTTCCGACTCGCGTGTTGAAGCTGCCATATGTACGAGCTCAAACTCGTTTCCAACCTTGATGTTTGAGTCAGCGCTGTCGCATTCGCAACAAGTCCGCAGCAACCCACCAGGCTGCTCTTGAAATCAGGCAACAGTATATGCAATACGACTCAATGTGATGCCTGGCAGATTCAGACCTTATAAACATTCCAACCAACGTGGGACATGTCCGCACCAGATCCTTCAACATCAGACCCTACCATCAACACCCGAGCCACATCTGCTCCCATGGCTCGACTTCCAGAAATCCACCTCCTGTGCATGCTCGATGAATACACTACCGCATTCACGGACGCAGTAGCAAGACACTGCCCAGACCTGCCCTCTTTCACGCAGATCACGCACCACAACTGCGCCCTCAAGTATCTGCCCCAGGACCAACGCTTCGACGCCGTCGTCTCACCCGCCAACTCTTACGCACGACTGGACGGCGCATTCGACGACGCCCTAGCACGCGTCTACGGACCGCCAGGCGACTATGACTGGATCACGCGGAAAGCGCAGAAAGTGGTCTACGAGCAGTGGGGGGGTTCGCGCCGCCAGGCACCTGTACGGTTGTGCCGCTTGATCACAAGGACGCGCAACCGTCAGGTGCGATGGGGTGGGGAGGAAAGGAGCCCAAGAACCCGTGGGGAACGGAGTACTTGCTTCTGTGCCCGACGATGCGGATGCCCTCGAACGTGGTGTGGGACCGCGAGGTGGTGTACGAGTGTGTCTGGTCGCTGCTGTGCGCCGTTGACAATCACAATGACAGTGTCCGGCGACGCAATCGCTCGCTCGAAGGAGCAGCAGATCCGGGACGCCACTCACCCAGGGAGATCAGGAGCATACTCATGACGCCTCTCGCCACTGGCGTGGGACGCGTGAGTGCGCAGCGATGGGCTTCGCAGTGCGTGATTGCCATGAAGCACTATGCCGAAGCAGTGGCAAATCCGGAGGTATGGGGAAAGCTGTCGTGGGACAAAGCTTCTGAGGACCATGAGGAGGTCGTTGAGACGTACAAGAACGAGATCTGATCGTGTAGTGGGTGCCCGGAAGAGCAATGGGTGACCCTTTGGCATATGTAGTCGGTTGTATCGATTCCTCACTTGACATACTTGCCAAAGTGGAGACACGTCTTCCGCATGATCACAGTCGTTTCGCTGCTCTCACAGCCTCGCGTCCTTGTGCAGTGGCTTCGCCCCATAAGTCGATTGTAAGGGAGTAGTAGCAGGGGGAGACGGGACCTGGGAGGCTTCCAGGCTCGAGATGAGCGAAGATTCCAGCGCGGAAGAAATCCGCGCCTTCAAGCAACGTACAGTCGCCGCCTTCCACACACATTCAATACTTTACGTTACATTGCGTATCCACCAAGTATTCCACCTCTTCTCCACCGTACACCCTCACATCTTAGACAGGACCACTACACCCCCGCTGGCATCTTAGGAGCAATACCGCCGATATGGTCAACCCGCAAATGTACGCTCCGCCGCGCAATCCAAGAGCACGCGAGCGAATACTGATAGCCATACTGCAAACAGAACGAACCTGGTCATCATCCTCGGGATGATGCAGGTCAGCAAGAAGATCCCCTTCGACGACCCCAACGTGCTCAACGGCGTGCGCGCCCTCTACGTCGTCAGCAATTTGGTCATCGTGGCCATCTACCTGTATACCAAGATGCAAATTGATAAGAAGAGGGGTATGTGCTCGTCCGATACAAGATCGCCTCTCGCGATAGAGCAGGGCCAGAGCTGACAGAATGGTAAAGACATGACAGTCCTGAAATACGTCGAGCCCGCAGCGATGGGCAGCACCGAAGAGCCCAAAGCCGTCACCACCACCGTCCACGCCTACGACACTTCCCAGCTCAAAGGCCTCTTCAAGTCCCAGCTCATGGGCGTGGGCATGATGGCCGT